>JADBJO010009823.1:55000-57500 GCA_016801955.1 Conus betulinus
TGTAACTTTTGATGGTTCTATAAACTGAGCACAACAGGGAAAAATGGTCACTTCCACGATGAAGAAATGCCTCTGCACTCATACCTGCTGTGAATTTTGGTCCAATGAGTGCAAAGTCAATGACACTGTCAGTGTCACCCTGCCTCCCTCTATGCACTGGGGATGATGATGTCAGTGCACTAAGAAGTACTTCATGCAACATCACTTCCAGTGCAATTCCTTAAGGATTGGTATCGTATTGACCCCACTATTTTGAGCGTGCAATTAAGATCTCCACATAGTATGGCAGAGTCTCCAAATTCATGTTCTATTTTCCTCTAGAAAGGTCCAATCGTTTTTGATGTGTGGGTACCTGGATGTATGTATGCATTGATGAGTACAAGTTTTCTCTGATTACCATCCGGTCTTTCTAGCCTCACATCCATTAGCTCGCGTGTGCTGCTACACCATTTTTCTAAGTCTACCCTGGCCATTTGTTTTTCAAAGTTGTTGGGTTTTTTTTATTATCATGGCTAGTAATCGTCCATCATGCTCTTTAGATATTATGAAGTCATCCAGTTGTAATGGTCTGTGGGTGGCACTCTAGTTTCTTGTAGACACAGAACATCAAAGTCATATGCGAGTTTTCAATTGTTGAGATCCTCTTTCTGGCACTGCAGCAGTTCCAAGTACAAATCCTGAAATATTTCTTGGATAGTCTTTCAGCTTTTATTATATTCCTACCTACCTTTCTTCTTCTCCCCACCTCTTTTACTGTGCCGACTATTTTGTGGGGGTCCAGTTTTAAGTCCCAAAGACTTTGTTTTGAATGCATAAACAGTTAAAGCACATATCATTTTAATATCTTTGTATTGATCATAAGCACTTTCCATCATAAAAATGTAGGGGGTTAAATCTACTCGATGGAGCGAAAGGAGAGAGAGAGAGAGAGGAGAGAGAGAGAGAGAGAGAGAGAGAGAGAGAGAGAGAGAGAGAGAGAGGGAGAGAGAGAGAGATTCTATCATAAGTATGGATTCAGGACGGCAAAAAGAAATCAATGAAGCGATGTGAAAAAAAATGATTACATTTGATAATAAATTTCATTCAGCACAACAAATTACATACGGTAAAAAAAAGACAACCAGCAAATAAGCATTTCTAGCTGATCGCGAAGAAAAACGAGAAAACACGAGAGAGAGAGAGAGAGAGAGAGAGAGAGAGAGAGAGAGAGAGGAGAGAGAGTCTAGAACTTAGTTTAATATCAAGGCACAGTACTTACTTTGACATCGCTGCAGGTACACCAACACCTTACGCTGGGAGAGTGGTGCTGTGGTTTTCTTTTCTACACGAATGAAGAAATTCGGCGACAAAAAGAAATGTGTTCATTGGGTCTCAGGTCCTAACGCATTCGATTTGATTGAATGCGGCAATTTAGCACATGGCTCAATATGCGAACTCCCGTCTGTTTTAGATCATCACCACATCAACATACCTGTCAAACTTCCTGTCCCAAACAGCACGACCACGTCCCATGTTCACCTGGAAATCTGTCCCATGCAGCACCTGACTTACCAACTACTGGCCTGCGATGTGCAAAGTCAGTGCAGGGAACTGGAGAACGCTCACACATGGTACAGGACGACTTGCCGTACGTCCCAGGAACTGACACAACCCTACTTCTACTGCAACATATCTGCGCAGTTCATTCCTTACAGTTTTTTTGTGTGTGATTTTCGAGAAGACTGTTCGGATAGACGTGACGAAGATTTTTTGTGAGCATCTTCTGTGCACGAAAGACGTGATCAACTGTGGACAAAGACAGGTTCATGTTCTTATATTTCTGAACAGTTCTTTCCCCTTCTTACAGTCCATTCCTATACATGCCATGTCGTCTAGTGGATCACTGCACTAGACTTATTTAGATGCTTCCGTGTCTTGCGACGCATGAGGCAGTCAGGCACTTCACTGTGCACGGTCCTCAGCCAGTCTGCTGATGTCACTCCATCCTCTGTCAACGAGTCTGAGGTCTCTCTCCCACTGTCTGTCGCCAGCTCATCCTGGGTCGTTCTCTTTTTCTCTGGCCTGCTGGGGTCCATTTAATGGCCTGGTTTGCAGGTCTTGATGAGGGTAATCTCAAGACATGACCCAACCGGGGGCGCGGCGCCGTCTGCAGACGATGGTTGACACGCGGAGCTATTTGGACCTCTCCCTGACCTCTTTGACCATTTGATGCCCAAGATCTTACGTAGGCACTTGGTGTCAAAAAGCGTCGAGTTTCTTTGCCCTGGTGGTCTTCAGTTGCCAGGTTTCACAGCCGTATAGCAGCGTTGAAATCACACAGGAGTTATAAAACTTCAATTTGATTCCAAAGGAGAATTTCTTGCTGTTCCAGATTAAAAAGAGAATTTGTTTTTGATAACCAAACTAAAACCTCTCTCCTCTCTGGGTTTAAATAGTTAAGAGACTAGTGCTGGCCTTCCCTGCACGGGTTGATCTTTTTCATCCCCCCTCCCCCCCCCCC
>JADBJO010009823.1:60000-62500 GCA_016801955.1 Conus betulinus
CACACACACACACACACACACACACAGCTCTCATTCATCAGATTACTGCCTGTGACACGTCTGTTGAGTTACGTATCATTCTAGTACGTAATTTGTTTTTATATTACGTCATATTGAAATATTTACGTCTCTTCCCTCACTACCTTACCTGCTGGCACTCAGGGAGGATGTCATGTGCTGTTTATTTTAAGAGGGTAATGGACTAAGCATGAATGCTTTTTACATCCAGCCCTCTGGGCAAGAAAAAAAAAATCGATATATAGTAAAAAGCAAATAATACAAACACACATGAAAAAATGGAACAATTGCTTGCATGAGAACCTTTGACAAAAAAGAAGAAAGAAGAAAAAGAAACCAATAAACACCACCACCACCACCACTACCAAGAACAACAAGAAGAAAACACAATAATCAGGGCAAGGGGGGGGGGGGGGGGGGGAGAGAGAGAGAGAGAGAGAGAGAGAGAGAGAGAGAGAGAGAGAGAGAGAGAGAGAGAGAGAGAGAGAGACCGATGGACCGACCGACCGACCGACCGACCGACTGGCAATAGATAGTCAGAGATAAAGGAAGAGAAGGACAATGAAGCAGACATGGGAGAAACACCCACAAAAACTTTGAAAAAAAAAAAACAAACACATGAATGGTATGGGATGATCAGTGTGCAATTTGCATAGAATTGAGTTAACTTCGAACATCACATAGTTGTTGAATTAAATCTGAATTGAGAGTTTTCAATACATTTTAGGGTATAGTGCAGTCAAATCTGAGACATTCATAAGATATTTTTGAAAATTAGACTTGAATTTTTTAAAGTTGATTGATTTTTTAGTTCTTGAGGAATATGGTTCCATAGCCAACCTCCAGAATACGCCAAACTAGACTTGTATAGATTAATCATTGCAAACGGGAGGTTTATTTTATGTGAATGTCGATAGTCGTTAAAAGTGAACATATTTGTCAGAGAAAGTGGAGCATTTCCATGGAGTACCTTATGCATAAAGAGCCCTTTATTGTATAGAAGTTTGGCTTTGAATGGGGAGAATGCCTGATTGTTTATAGTCTGAGTCTGCCAGCGAGGATGGTCGACCTAACGTTACTTTGACAGCTCTTTTGTGAAGGCTAATTAGTGGTTTGAGTGAATTATTGCTCGCTGAGTCCCAAAGCGTTGAGGCATAGTCAATAAAAGGCTGAATGTAAGAGTGAAAGAATAGTTTTCTTGCATGCAAATTTAAGAAGTTCTTAATCCTTTTTAGAAGATGTAGTTTTCTTGCAACGTTTCTAGATAAAGACTCTAAGTGTGTTTTGACCAAGTAAGATTATTATCTATTGTTATTCCCAAGACTTGTGACTGGTTACTTCTTCGACGTTTTCGTTAGAAATGCAAAGTACTGGCAGATTCTGGCTTAGAGTTTGACGTTTTCTGTCTAGTAGTTATCATCATGAATTTAGTTTTATGAGGATGGAGAGCCATGTGATTAAATCGTGTCCATTTAACCAAGAGATTGATGATTTTTCTTGCATGTCACTGCAAACCTGTTTGGCATCAGAATTACTTGTGTCTAGGGTTGTGTCATCAGCGAACATTTCACTGTTTATTTTCAAGTACAATGGCAGATCATTTATGTAAAATGAAAACAATAGAGGACCTAATACCGACCCTTGTGGGACACCAAATTTGTTGGGAAGAAAATCAGATTTGTATGTGTTTACGGACACATTTGTTGTCTGTTGGAGAGAAAAGATGAAATCAGTTTCAGGGTTTTGTATGATAGCTTATACAAAGTTAGTTTTCTGAGTAAAAGTTCATGATTTATAACGTCGAAAGCTTTTGCGAAATCTACAAAGAGAATTCCTGAAAATTGCTTGTTGTTCATGTTTAAAAGCCATCTATCTATTAACTTAGTTAGCACTGTGTGGCACGAATGGTTTTCTCTGAACCCTGATTGATTTGGGTGAATTAAATCATATTTTTCTGCATGGGAATGGAGACATTTATTGATGTGGAGTTCTAATGGTTTAGAAAGAACTGATAGAATCGAAATAGGTCGATAATTTGATGGATCAGTAGTGTGTTTCCTGATTTGTATATTGGTATAATTTTTGCTTTTTTTAAGGTATCTGGAAAGCATTGTTTTTATCTATACAGAGGTTGTAAATGTAAGTTAACGTTTCTGCGATAACGGGTGCAGAGAGCTTTAGAATTTTGCCATCTATACCGTCAATTCCACGAGTGGCTGTCTGCTTCAATCGCCTAAGGGACGCGAGAACAGAATGAACATCTAGAAGGCTGATATCTAAATCTGAATGGATGTTTTTTCCCCTGCAGTATTTTTGTAATTCTTCTAGGTCATTATCATTTGATTTATCATCATGAATTATTTGATCTGCTACTGTTGTAAAATAGTGATTTAGTTTACTGGTAGATATATCATTCGTTATGTTTGAAACAGAGGAAATATGTTTTATTTGTTAATCCATGGATGGCTTTCCATACGGACTT
>JADBJO010009823.1:67500-70000 GCA_016801955.1 Conus betulinus
CGATAGCCCTGCGTCTCCTGTCAGTTGCAGTGTCTGACTTCCTCTGCTGGTTCCTCTTGGTCTGTGTGGGGTCCTTGCTGCCAATGGTGTCGCTATTCCAGGGGAGGTGAATGTGGGGATGGCCATTTTTGTGTTGCCACTCAATGCGGCACTCAAACCCTTCCTCTACACGTTGAACATCATACTGGAGAAACGTCGCAAAGCTCAAGAGCTCCGTTTTCGGAAATTCTTACGAACTCTGCAAAAGAGATAGAACTGGACGCATGGTCAATGACTGTAAAAGAAAAAGAGATGAAGTAGTAAAACAAAACCAGACTCATCAAAATCAGACAGTTTAAGAACGCACTTCATTAAACAAACATACAAAAAACAATATATCGTGAAATGCACACTGCTGTGGCAGTATCTTGATTGTAATTCAGTTTCTGCGTTTAATATCTATTCATGTACGTGATGATTTATTCTGGCAATCACATGTCAAGTTCAGTAACAGGTAATCATATAACACTGTTCTTTTATAATCATATGAATTTCGTTTGGTTAAAATTTCCAGCTTCGTGTGTACTTCCGATCACAATGATAACTCCACATAATCTGCCTACACTGACAGATAGTTGATCATTAATACAAATGCCATCAAACTGGTCCTTTTGACTTTCTTTTCCTAGACTCTGGACACAATGGTGTGGCATACTGCTTTTAGAAATGATAAAGCAGAATAAAAAAACACACACACACACACAGAATAAAAACAACATGTTCACTGTGTGAACGAAAGCAGAGTCTGTTTCTCTAGCGACCATTGTCATGTTTCTTAGACTTAAGCCATTAATGAAACATTTTAGAGTACAAATTTAATTCACATACACCAACACACACACACAGACACACACAGACACAGACACACACACACACACACACACACACACACACACACACACACACACACACACCACACACACACACACACACACACGCACGCACGCACGCACTAACGCACGCACGCACGCAAGCACACACACACACACTTCTACATTAATTCGATTGACATTAAGCGTGATAAGGACATAGGGCAGAGATTCGAGAGCTGGTGTTGGTCAGTTATCTTCTCACTCCAACAAATTCTGGTGGAGGACAAGGGGGAGAGGGGTGGGGGTGGGGGTGGGGGGTTATGCAATAAAAACACGTGTTGTAGAGGAAATTTCTTTCTGGCACCAGGCCGACCCATCTTGCTATTATCTAGGTAGGCAGGTGAATGGCTAAGTTGTGTCCTCAAGTGGGGAACGGAGGCCTGTGTGAGGCAAACAGTCAGACGCAGTTGCCGCATGGGAAGGAGATCAGCAGAATGGTTCCGTGCTTCCTCCTGCTGCCCCTCTTTGCCTGGGTGGCAGTTGCTCTGTTTAAACCCCAAGGTCATTTTAAGCCACCATCCATGCAGTTCATTTACAATGCTTGCCTTGGTACAGTGAACGGGAATTAATTCTGACTCTTCCAAACCAGGCTACCAAAGACTGTTGATAATCGAGTAAACCAAAACTTCACCATGGTCAAACACCAGGACAAAAACAAACATCACCAGCTGTGCCCAGCAGTTATAAACAAAAATGTCCCTTCTGTATCAGCCAGTAAAGTCGTTTTTCTTTAGGTTTCAAGTTATCACTTTAGAAAAGGTGCTTGAATTCGATTCAATTTTTACAACTTACCAGCACACAATCCAGATATATTGAATCGGTTGTATATTCTCATTTTTAAATCAAATTAACAAATTATTCAAAAATTCAAAATATTCTAACAATAACCAGACACTTTTATTCCCCACAGATTTCTATAATGTCTGTCTGATTTCCTTTGAGCTAGGACATGCATCGTAAGCTTTCGGGTTTCTCTGATAAAACAATGGTATTTGTCATTCCATGTTCATTTCAGTTAGTGCAGCAGTTTCTAGGAAACTCTCGTCCACACTAAAATGTACAAATCAACATACACATACGCGTGCGCATGTGTTCATACACACACACATAAAGATGCACGTGTGTGTGTGCGCGCACACACACACACACACACACACACACACACACACACACACACACACCACACACACACACACACACACACACACACACACACACACACACACACACACACACACACAAGACAGAGAAACCACACGACTTTTCGCTTCACACGTTTTGTTTTACCAATTCACATCAAACAGCATTCTACAGAGGAGTTACAACCAGTTAAGAGCGTTTTGACACGCACACATCTGTTTTATGTTCACGTGAAATTTGTCATATGTGTGATTGAAATGTTTTAACAACGGTTGGTTGAACAGGTCGATGACAATCTTCGCTTTGCCAACCTGAAGGGAATGTTCCTAACGTTGGATATCCAGGAGCGCTGTTGTTGCTGCTGCTGCTGTCGCCTGTGCTCTTACTACTTCTTCCTCTACGATGATGATTTAAAGTATTGCTGCTGATAGTACTATATTTTTTTTCTA
>JADBJO010009824.1:10000-12500 GCA_016801955.1 Conus betulinus
CCCATCCTGCTGATCACCCATCTCGGAAACTCAGCGGTAGGTGCACTAGCTTCTTCTTCACTAAACTTTAATAGCTTCTCTTGCTGCCTCTCCCCCTCCCCCAACTTCCCTGTCCATCTTTTGGCCCTCTTCACCTATCCCCACACCATTATTCTGCCCTCCATTCCCCATATCCGCTAACCCTCGTCCTACCCATCAACAACTTTCAGGCCACAGTAGATCTTTAAAAGGGAAATCAAAGGCCCCCACGCACCCCCCACACTCTTTCTGTCCTGCTTTCCTTCCTGTTCCAAGTGACCTGGCCCTGTCGCTGCTGAGTCTGCTGGAACTGCACAAGAACAGAAACGAAAAGAAAAAAAGATTCATGTCTTGTTTTACCCGTAAAAGTGAAAGCCAACTGTGTCTTTTAAATTCTACTTATTCTGTTAGTCTGTCTCCCTTCATGGCGGGAAAAAAAAGTTGTTGTTGAGAGTTTGAAGAGGGTTTCCTTGCTTACGTGGGCATGGGGGAATACTCATGACATGGCTGCAACCGTCGCAATGGTGCCAGAAAGCAGTGTGTGTGTGCGTGTGTGTGTGTGTGTGTGTGTGTGTGTGTGGTGTTTTAAGTGATATACCAAGAGGAGATAGAGGGGGGAGGGGGGCAGGAAGGAGACAGTGAGACAGAGACAGAAAAGACAGTTAAAAACAGCTAATGAGACAGAAACCAGGCACACAGAAAGAGAGAGGGGAGAGAGAGAGAGGGGGAGAGAGAGGAGAGAGAGAGAGAGAGAGAGAGAGAGAGAGAGAGAGAGACAGACAGACAGACAGACAGACAGACAGACAAACAGACAGAATTAAAGTTAGGCAGAAAGAGAAAGAGTCAGTCAGGCAAACAGACAGACGGGACATAACAGTCAGTAAGACAGACAATCCAAAACGGACACTATTTCATGCAGACAGGAAGACAGATGGACATCCTATAGAGCAATAGAGAATCATTTGAATGCCAAGATATTTTTTTCCTCTTGCCTTATACAAACACACGTACACAACCAGATCTAGTCGCCCTCTGTCTCGGTCGTGCCTCACTGATCAACTCCAATACGCTGCAGACAGCAGATGGTGCGACAGCCAGGTTCAAGTGCCGTTTTTGTGTATGGTTTGTTATTTTTGTCTCACCTTGCCCTCAGTGGGTCATTAATCTTTTCTGACCATACATGTCACACTTGTCTCTCTCTCTCTCTCTCTCTCGCTCTCTCTCTCTCTCTCTGTCTGTCTGTCTGTCTGTCTGTCTGTCTCTCTCTCTCTCTCTCTCTCTCTCTCTCTCCTCTCTCTCTCCACAAGGATCAGAAAAAAAAAAAAAAAGAGCATCTTCCTGTTTATCTGTTACCCTTGGGAATAAAGATTATGAATGGGTCTCTCTACCTCCCTCCCTCCCTCCTTCCAGCACTCTTTCTCTTTCTTTCTCTCTCCTCCCCCCCCCCCTTCTCTCTCTCCCCTCTCTTCCCTCCCCCCCTCTCTCTCCCTCCCTCTCTCTGTCTCTCCCTTCCTCCCTCCCCCTCTCTCTCTGACCCTCCCTCCCCCCTCTCTCTCTCTCCCCTCCTTCTCTCTCTTCTCTCCCTCCCTCCTTCCCCCCTCTCTCTCTCCCTCCTTCCCTCCCTTTCTCGCTCTCCCTCCCTTCCTCTCTCTCTCCCTCCCCCATCTCTCTCTCTCTCTCTCTCTCTCTCTCTCTCTCTCTCTCTCCACCCCCACTGAACACTCATCTCAATAAACTCTATGATGAGAGTACAGACTTCACTCACGAAACTGGAGTAGCTTTTCCTCCTGCTGCTCTCCCCCCCCCCCCCCCCCCCACTCCCACCACTCCCACCACTCCACCACTCCCACCTTCCTCTCTCCTCCAGCCCTTTTCCCTTGCCCCTCCCTCCCTGCTCTCATCCCCCATCAACAACGTTCAGCCTACCAGAGATCTGTAAAAGAAAGGTGGAAAACCCCTTACACTCCCTTCCCTACTCTGCCCTGCTTTCCTTCCTAAGCCAACTGACCCAGCCCCGGAGCTGCTGATTCTGCTCCACCAGCACAAGAACAGAGAGGGACAAAGACTCCTGTCTTGCTTCAGCCGCGAACTATTGAAAGTAAATTTGTCTTTTAAATTCCACTTTTTTTTTTTTTTGTTGTTGGTCTCTCTCTCGCACATCATGGAAGAAACAAGAAAAGTTGTTGAGAGTTTGAAGTGGGTTTTCTTGCTCAAGTTACACAGGGGGAGAGATTCGAGATATGGCTGCAACAATTGGAGTGGTGCTGAAAGGTGGAAGAAGAAAAAAAGTAATTTCAACAAGCGGAAAATCTTCAACAGGAAAAAGGAGATTGTTTTCGAAGTGTGTGTGGTGTGTGTGTGTGTGTGTGTGTGTGTGTGTGTGTGTGTGTGTGTGTGTGTGTGTGTGTGTGTGTGTGTGTGTGTGTGTGTGTGTGTGTGTGTGACAGATAGACAGAGGGAAAATTACAGAGAGAGAGAGAGA
>JADBJO010009824.1:17500-20000 GCA_016801955.1 Conus betulinus
AATACATAGATAAATAAATAAACAAATAAGTTATTGAATGAAAAAGGGCACTACAAGTAAACTTCTAGACAGAAATGAACTGTAGCTTGAATATTAGATGGACAAGAATCTGTAGTTACATTGTAGTATTCCTGGTGACAGGCATGAATATTTATACGTCTCATACACATTACAGGTATGGCAAAAAAAAAAAAAATAACGGCACGATGGTTTTGCGAGCTCGTTGCTTTATCTATTCCAAATGTTTTTTGTTTTTTTTTAAAAAATAAAACCATTCTGCTTGAAAACTGTTATATTTCATATTTGTTTAAAGAAGTATGCCTTTCAGTTTCATATTTAATCTTCAAGAAGGATTTAAAGTTAACATAGAGTGGTAAAGTTTCCACCGTTTTTACATTTGAAGATAAAAAATTTTGCAAGGATTATAATATAATCAAGGACATGACTTGACTTTGTATTCTTTTCATATCCAAATAGTACAAAACGTTTCGTTAAGTAAATGGTTAAAGCTATTTTCTGTGCTGGAGTTGATACATGCTTCTAACTGTCCCCAGAAACGTTTTACACGTGGACATCCCCATAACATGTGACTAATACTGTCTCTCACGTTTTTACAGAAAGAACAATCCTCAGAGTTAACAACATTCATGTTTGCAAGGATGACGTTAGTTGCTAATATTCGATCCAATTTTTGTGTGTTTTAAGATCAACTGGTGTTTTTGTGTACCTCCTTGCTAACCAATCTGGCCCATGGCAGGTCTCTTGATGCCATAGGATCTTTAACCTGCACCCACAACCTTTGTTTATCTTCTCATTTGAAAGACTAGCACCACCGCTTAAGATCTAGTGAAGAGGATAGAGAAAAAGAATGCTTCAAGCGAGTCTGAACCATCGAAACCAGAATCCTCGCGTTTCATTGACAAATAGGTTGTTCGCTTGGTCACTTTTTCGTCATTATTCGTTCCATCTCCCTGTAAGTTCCAAGCCGTTTGTTGTCAGTCATTTTCATTATTATTGAAAATGTGTTGTTGTTTTCAAAAATTTCTATTGCAACGTTTCCCAAATCATGACATTGTCATACTCCGAGATCTAAAAGTAAAACATGAATTATCGCTGCTTGAAAAGAGATCCCAAACTTCGCTGATAGCAAATTGTTATTTCTTGCTGCTCGTAGCATTAACAAAGCAAACATCTGGTCGTCCATTTAAGTCTAATCACTTTTTGTTTGAAAAGGACTGACTTCCAGCTACCGATCAGTGAGTTAGTTTCATAAATGAAGAATGGACATTCAAAACATGACAACCATTCCCAGGGAAATATCTGTCGATATTATTCAAGTACAAAGGAAGCACGTGCTGAATTTTACCTTGTCTAAGACCTCCGCAGCTTGAAAAAACCGACTTTTCTCCATTTCAGAAATAAAACTATTTTGTTTGTTTCAGCTGAAAGTGATAACTTGTAAAGCGTTGCCACTGATTGCTTTTTTTTTTTTGATAAGATGTACCATACACTGTCTTAAGATTGTGTTACACGTGTTGTGATAATCGTCGGAAGTACAAAATATTTTGCTTCCTTGTTTATTTGAAAATATTAAATTAATCAAAGCTTTGAGAACAAACTATATTGGACAAGACTTAAATAGAATGTCTGAATTCTGCTTGATTTCTACGCAAATAAAATGAATATCGTGTGATTTTAATAAGTAAAACGAGAATTGAGAGAGCCTCAACGCAATCAATGAATAGTGATATTTAAATAAAAGGGGATGGAGAGTGAGAGAGAGGTAGGGAGAGTGGAGAGGGGGGAGAGAAGAGAGGGATGGGCAGAGAAGGAGGGATTGGAGAGGAGAGTGAGATGGGGGACGAGAGAGAGAGAGAGTGAGAGGGAGAGAGAGAGGAGAGAGGGAGAGGGGGGGAGAGAGCGAGGGGGAGGGAGAGAGGAGGTGCAGGAGACGAGAGAGACGTTCACGTGTCTTCAAGCCACGACCCTGAAGTATTCAATGTATTGCTGTTCAATGAAGTCCCGAGAGAGAGGGACATCAAACACCTAGCATTCGTGATGACTGCACAACAGCCAATGAAATATATGCTGTCTTCACGCGGTGCAGGTGTTGGGCCAGAATGACTGCCACTGACCCAGCGTACAGTGGGCAGAACAGCTTCTCAAGGCACAACTTGCAGCTGCCATGCGGTGTAGAGCTAGGACGTGCGTTGGGAGCAGCATGCGGGAGTTTGGAGGCTGACTGAATGCTGCTGCCTGCTGCTGCTGGGGGCTGCTGTTGCCCCTACTTGGTAGCTGTACTCTCACGGTCTGTCAACAAATAGCGTATCTCTACTCTTTATCTTCTTGTGTATGTGTGTGGTGATGTGTTGTGAGTGTGCGTTGCGTGCGTCATCGTGAGTGCGTGCGCGCGTGCGTGCGGGTGAGTGCGGGTGCGCGTGTTGTGTGTGTGTGTGTGTGTGTGTGTGTGTGTTGGTGTGTGTGTGTGTGTGTGACAAAC
>JADBJO010009824.1:30000-37500 GCA_016801955.1 Conus betulinus
CACACACACACACACACACACACACACACACACACACACAGTCACACACATAGAAATATAGTCTCAGCGAGAGAAGGAGAGAGAGAGAGAGAGAGAGAGAGAGAGAGAGAGAGAGAGAGAGAGAGAGAGAGAGAGAGAGAGAGAGAGAGAGAGAAAGCTGGGCCTGAGGGAGGGGTGGAGATGGCAATGGAATGTGTGTTTGGGAGGGTAAATGGTGGAGGTAAGTTGGGGATCAGGGTGGTGATGAAAGTGTGGGTTTGGGAGGGTGAAGGATGGAAGATGGGGTGGGGGGGGGGGGTAGTGGAGACTGCACAACGGTCATCAGGAGAACTCATGCCCCCCCCCCCCCCCCCCCCCAACGATGCCCATCTCCTCTTCCTGCATAGAGTCTCCTCCTTCTCCATTGTGCCCTCCACCCCTCCCCCACCTCTTCCCCTCCCCCAGCATGCTGTTCCATGTGTGTTACCTTCATTCCCTGTCCTCGTGCTGCCATTCTTCAGGGTATAGACCTGCATCTGATGACAAGCAGCTACCGCTGGAAGTGGAACGCTGCACACCTGCCGTGAAGCTGTGGCTGATGTTTTCTCTCAAGGTGTGAGTGGCGGTGCTCTCTGTCTGGTCTTCATCCCTCCACCCTCCACTTCTCCCCTCCCTTCCTTGAGATATTGCCGTGGCTTCTTCACACAGAATCGTGTCAAGATTCATTCTTAGTGCCCGGTCCTAAAGTCTTGAGGGATCTGTAAATATCAGGTCGTCACTAGGTCACTCACCAGAGGGGACGCTGGTTGGCGGCTTCGGTGGTGTTCAGCATAACATCATCAGGGTAGTCTCTGCTTGGCTACTCAACTACGTCAGCGGTGTTCAACAGAAGATGTTCTGACTCAAGACACTCACGACTCTAGATGCCAGTCTCCCTACTGAAGGCAACAATTGCCCAGTCACGGAACAGAAGTGAGTGAGGGTCCCATCACAGCAGGAATGCTACATCCATCCAAAGGCATTCCCAAGACCTGCCCCACTCTTGAACATTGACGTCTAACCCATGGACGAAATGGGGCAAATTTCAACAGACAGGTCGGCATGATAGTAGGGAGAGAAGGGCTACATAACGTATGATGGTCATGAAGGATGAGGATGACAGAACTCTTGCTATGGACTTCTGTGTTGGTCAGAGAATACACTGCGGGGCTTGAATTGTGCGTTTCATCCACAACGTATCTGACGTCGACCAGGCTGTGCAAATGTGGGTCAGGAAATTTGAGCATCATTCTCCCAAACCCAACTTAACAGTGGATGAAAGTTGACTGCGCCGTTCTAGGCTTCTCGTCAGAGCGCCAAAGTATAGGCTTTAGCCTCCCTGCTCACATTCTCTTGTTCCTCCCTCCTCTCCCTCCAGAAAGTTCCTTAGATATTCATGCCCTGATGGGGGTCGAAACAACGGTCTGACAATCGCTACCTGTGGCACCACCCTTGTAGCTAGCTGGGCAGAAACCCGGGTACGGTGTGGGAAAAAAAATGAGTATGGTAACATCATTCGTACAGCTTTACACCGAAAGAGATATCTCAGCATCAGAACTACCATCACCTACCCACACCAAATGATCTTGATCCCTGACAGTCCTCTTCCCCAACCCCCCCCCCCCCCCCCCCCCCCCCCCCCCCCCCCCCCCCCTTTTTCCTATTCTTCTTAAGCAAATTTGCAGCCCTTTGTTAAGGTGCGTAACCTAGCACAACATGATAATAAAACAACACTGTTTTTAGAGAGAGAAAAAACAATTTTCTCCATGACCATGTGTGTTTTTTCTTTGAGGATATTAGCTACTTCTGCCAGAGCATGCCTTTTAGGTCAAAGGAAATGACTGTTAATAAGCAGAAACAAACTTTGAACTTTCTTGTTTATTATCTAGTGGCAAGAGTTTTATTTTGCCTTAAACCTTGCTCAGATTTAAATAAACAAGATGCACGTATTGACCACGAAATTCTGCCTCTGGTCAGGAAAAAAACATCGCGCAAAAAAAAATCAAGTTTAAAAAAGGCAGTGGAAAGAAAAAGTAATTTCAAACATTTCAGAATCAGGAACGAGGTAAGAAAACAAAAGGAATTTGTTTTACCAAAGGAGAAAAAAAAAGACAGAGAGAGAGAGAGAGAGAGAGAGAGAGAGAGAGAGAGAGAGAGAGAGAGAGAGAGAGAGAGAGAGAGAGAGACTTTGACACGTTGATATTTTATTGTCATTACCAAAGAGGTCTTTTGACAAGGGGGGAGAGGTAACAGAACAATAACATTTCCCTCTTCCTTTCCTGCAACAAACAGCACACATTCATTCCTAGTGTGTATCAAATCAAAGGTTAACAAAAACAAATAAATTCGTAACATTTCCTTATGTCCTCACGCACGGAAGTAATGCAGTAAGGTTTTCTAACATCGTAAGACTGACACGACCATCCACTCAATCAAATGATGACATTGTATCTTACTGATCTCTTCCACATGCAATGAATGATATTATTTATCTTATATCATTCCTCTTATATTATTCGCTCTTATGAGAGAGAGAGAGAGAGAGAGAGAGAGAGAGAGAGAGAGAGAGAGAGAGAGAAAGAGAGAGAGATGGGGGCTGAGGGTGGGTGGGGATAGGGATGAGATTGCAAGTTTTGGAGGGAGAGATGGTAGAGATAAGGGGAGAGGAAAGTGTGGGTTTGGGAGGGATAGAGGATAGAGGATGGAGGGTAGAGGATAGAGGATAGAGGATGGAGGATAGAGGATGGAGGGTAGAGGATAGAGGATAGAGGATGGAGGATAGAGGATGGAGGGTAGAGGATAGAGGATGGAGGATAGAGGATGGAGGGTAGAGGATGGAGGATAGAGGATGGTGGGTGATGGGAGAAACGGGGTTGTGGAGACTGCACGAGCAGCATCAGGATGGCCGGCACACCCCATCTCCTCCTCCCTTTTACTGTCTCTTCCTTCTCCATTCTCCTCCCCCCCCCCCCCTTCCTGTGCCCCTGTTACCCCCCTCCCCCCACCTCCCCTCCCCCAACATGCTGTTCCATGTGTGTTCCCATCGCTTCCTGTCAACGAGCAGCCACGCATCTGCATATAGACCTGTTTTTCTGATGACAAGCAACCACCGCTGGAAACGGAACGTCACATAACTGCCATGAAGCTGTGCCTGGTGTATATGTCAGCGCCTGTGGGGTGGTGTTCGCTGTCTAGTGTTCCATCTCTTTCCCCGTCCCCCTCCCCCTTCGTAATTGTTATCCCCCCTCCCCTCTCCACCTCCGGAGTATTCTTGTGGCTCTTTCATACAAAATCATATAAAGATTCATCTCCGCGTTCAGAGTCTCGAGAGATCGCCACGAGGTTACACACGAGAGGAGATGCTGGCTAGTCACTGACTCGCTTCAGCAGCGATCAGTAGAACATATTCTGATCCAGGACAGGCATGACACCAGGAGCTAAGCCCTCTACTGATTGCCCAGTCATGAGGAACAACATGTGTGAGCATCCCAGAAGAGAGAGAAGTACTATGTCCATCTGAAGACAGTACTTGTCACCTGCTCCGTGACTGTGGAAAATTGATGTGTATGTTATGGACGTTAAGGGAAATGTCAACCGAATGATGAGTATGGCAACAGACCGTTAACGGCCACATACTTTTTTCATCATCATCAAAAAGGATTAGGATGACAGAGATGTTGCATTGGATTTCCGTGTAGTTTAGTGAATACAAGACAGAGTTCGTATTATACGCTTTCTTCCGTAATGTAACCCGACGCCGACCGGACCGCGTCACGAAGGTCGGGGAATGTGAGCACCAAACACACACAGACGTATCTGTTCAGGGGATGTAAGTCGAAAACACCGTTTCAGTCATCTCCTCAGGGGCCCAGAATACATTCAACATCTCAGAATAAAAGCCGAACATAGAACCCACAGTTCCTTCTTCTTCCTCCCACCTCTCCCTCCAAAATGTCCTTCGGATATTCATACCCTGACGTGGGTTCGACCCCCAATCCTTACAATGGTACTCTCTGGCACCGTCCTTGGAGCCAGCTGGGCTGGCACCTGGATGTGGAATAAACACCACAAGGAACATTGTTAATCCTGTGTGCAGACTTGCAATGTGAAAGACATCGTGGCATCATAACTACCACCAACACCTTCACTGAAGGATCCTACCCACTGCTCCCCCTCCTTCTCCTTCCCTGTTCCCTCAAAACAAACTACATCGCCCTTCATTGAATGTATGTAGCCAGGCACAACACAATAATAAAAACAACATTGTTTTCAGAGACAAAAAAACAGCTGACTTTTTCTCCTTAATAGTGTGGTTTTCTTATAGGATATTAGCCATTTCTTTGCCTGCCTCTTGGGTCAAAGCAAATGACTATAAAGTGAAAAACAGTAAACTAAAAAGCTCGTTGTTTACCGTCTTATGGCAGTGGGGTTTATGACGGCCTTAACCTTGTTTAACTTTCAAGAAACAAAATGTAAGTATTCATTACAAGATCTCCATGATGTCAGGAAAACAAAACACCTTAAAAACAAACAATCAGACAAGAAAATTCAACGAAAAATCCAATAAGAAATAAAGAAAAACGTTTGAACAAAAACGACTGCTGACGTGATGGGGCCAGGTTTTTTTCAGGATATAAAAAGTGGTTACCACAGTGACTTTGTTTGAAGTTGTTTCCACTTTTGTGGAAGTACATAATAAGCTGTACATCCCTCTCTCCCTCCCTCCCTCCCTCTCTCTCTCGCTCTCTCTCTCTCTCTCTTTCTCTCTCTCTCTCTGTTGTGTGTGTGTGTGTGTGTGTGTGTGTGTGTGTGTGTGTGTGTGTGTGTGTGTGTGTGTGTGTGTGTGTGTGTGTGTGTGTGTGTGTGTGTGTGTGTGTGTGTGTGTGTGTGTGTGTGTGTGTGTGTGTGACGGCTTTGCTTTGATCATTCTTCTACATTACAATAGCGTATACTGTAAACTGTACAACTAACCCAAGTTCTTAACCGCTGTAACATATGAATTCTGGTAATCTCAAGCGCTTCTTCTCCCGTCGAATTCACATCAATCTGTGTTACGTAATTTGCTGTCAGATCTGGCTGTCTGTTCCTATGTATCCAAACAAGCATACAGCATACATGTCACACTTACAAGTGCAGGCAACAGGGCAACAGTCACGATGGCTCGCCACTATTTCGGTTTTCAACCTCTTTGCTACAAGTAGTGCTACATTCCACCTCTTACTTCAAAACGCACAGGCGATCATTCATTTTCCTTGTCATTTCCCACAAGCAGCTCATCATGTCAGTCATTGTAATGTCTGCATAGGGTGTCTGTGTTCGAACACTAGTATCACCTGCATAATTAGTCTACTATTACTGTCTGTGTCACATGGATTTGCTGCACAAACGAATGTTTTAATTTCTCGTTGCGTGAAGTTCGTTACAGGTGGATCATTATTCACAAACTGCACCAGAGCTATCAGCATCGTTTTCATTAGCACATAGTTCGTCAGCACCAGCGTCAAATGGCAAGTCTAAGCTGAGCAGGACTGTCACAGACTCACTGTCTGTGTCGCACGGTGCCATGTCAATATGCCGTGTTTCATCGTGGGGCAGCGAATTCGGTGCCAGCAAAGGTAGACAGGAAGGGGGTTGGTGTGAATACTGGAAAGTGTCAACACACGACACTCCATTGTTGTTGTCACTTCTGAGAGAGAGAGAGAGAGAGAGAGAGAGAGAGAGAGAGAGAGAGAGAGAGAGAGAGAGAGAGAGAGAGAGAGAGAGAGATTCAGATGGTTTACTGACGTAAGCATTTGCTCATATCACAATGGATTTGTTACATCATTCGTGTCGGACATTGACTCTAAGTAACGTTAATTTGAAAGCGACACAGACACACAATAAACACTTACAAAAAGAATAACTACAAAACGCGCGCGGCGCGCGCGTACGTACACACACACACACACACACACACACACACACACACACACACACACACACACACACACACACACCAATGCGCGAGCATGCGCGCGCGCACATACACGCACATCTCTCTCTCTCTCTCTCTCTCTCTCTCTATCTCTCTCTCTCTCTCTCTCTCTCTCTCTCTCTCTCCTCCCCCACTCCCCCTCCCCTCCCCCCCACATGCTAACCAGCCGACAGAAAGGCATGCACGTACATAGTAAAGATATTGAATACATGCCATCAGCCCAGGTAGAATAAAGAGAAAAAAGCAATTTAACTCACGAAATTTGACTACCTAATCTTAATTTCATACTATGATAAATAAAACGAGCAATATCATTCATAAAGTTCCTGCTATTCAGAATTGATAATTCCTTTGACGAATTTTGAGTCAGGTGACGTGGGATATATTTTGTTCTCAGTTGTACAGTACGCTGACAGTAGAACAGAAAATGAAATCATCATCCGGCTGAACGTTGCATAACGGGCAACGTAAGTCCATGGAAAGATCTGGGTAATAGCGGAATTTATGAGTTGTAATATCTGTAATACCAAGTCTGAATCGTATGAAGATATCCCTTAATGCCTTATTTCTGATACACTCGAAATACGCTTCTAATGACAACTCGGATTTAAACGTTTTGTATATGGAATATCTGTCATGTTCCTGGAGCCTACTGCACCATCCTTGTTTCCAACAATCAGTTAAACGTCCTTGAAAAGTCTTAGGAACCAAGGCGCATTTTCCACACCTCCATTAAGCCACACATAACCAAAACCGTATATCGTAAGCAGCTTGCGGATATCTGATAGATACCCAGCACGTTTTGTTGTATTGCTGTCTAGATTTAAAAGCATATTGTAAGCTTTCTTGGGCAGTCTTTCATTGTTCATTCTTGTGAGGCGGATCCAAAATCGGACAGCGTTTGTTTTTGCGTCTATACTTATTGGTACTCTACTACCTGTTTCCCCATACACCATGTCATTTGGTGTTCTGGGCGCCACATTTAATAATTTTTTCAACGCAAATGTATGAGCCTTTTCGATATGCATTTGCTCTAACATTCCCCAGATTTCAGATCCATAGAGTAAGATAGGTTTTATCTGGGCATCAAACAATTTAAAGAAAATGTAGGGGGAAACATCTCCTAACTTCCATAACGTTTTAAGTATTTTTACAATACCTAGTTTTGCCTTTGCTGTCTGTTTTTGCATGGCGAGTGAGAATCTTAAACGAGTAGTCAGCCATACGCCTAGATATTTGTACGAGTTTACCACTTCCATTTTAGATTTACCGTAAAACCATTTTTCATGGCGAGGTATATAGCCCCCATTTCTAAACACCACAATATTGGATTTCTCTATAGGTTAACCGAAAGATCAAAGAGAATCTGCATTTTTCCTCAGTAAATCTAATTGCAGTTGTAGGCCCTTTACTGTGTATGAAAGCAAAGCAACATCGTCTGCAAAAAGAATAATAAATAGTTCAACGATGTCAGGATGTAGCTGAACACCGTGTTTACCGTTGTGGAT
>JADBJO010009824.1:47500-55000 GCA_016801955.1 Conus betulinus
CATACCTTCTGCCCGAAATCCAGTGACTGGACAAAGAAACGTGATCTGTATGTAGACTGTATTTAGATGAAGAAAGAAACCAGAGCCAGAGGTTAGGTTACAGAAGAAGCCAGTGTGATTCATTCTCTCTCTCTCTCTCTCTCTCTCTCTCTCTCTCTCTCTCTCTCTCTCTCTCTCTCTCTCTCTCTCTCTCTCTCTGTGTGTGTGTGTGTGTGTGTGTGTGTGTGTGTGTGTCTGTCTGTCTGTGTGTTTGTCTGTCTCTGTCTTTCATTCTCTGTCTCTCTGACTCTCTTTCTCTGTCTGTCCCTGTCTATGTTTCTGTCTCTGTCTCTCTCTGTCTGTCTGTTTCTCATTCTGTCTGTGTGTGTGTGTGTGTGTGTGTGTGTGTGTGTGTGTGTGTGTGTGTGTGTGTGTGTGTGTGTGTGTGTGTGTGTGTGTGTGTGTGTGTGTGTGTGTGTGTGTGTGTGTGTGTGTGTGTGTTGTGTGTGTGTGTGTGTGTGTGTGTGTGTGTGTGTGCGAGCGTGTGTGCGTGCGTGTGTGTGTGTGTGTGTGTGTGTGTGTGTGTGTGTGTGTGTGTGCGTGTGTGTGTGTGTGTGTGTGTGTGTGTGTGTGTGTGTGTGTGTGTGTGTGTGTGTGTGTGTGTGTGTGTGAGTGTGTGTGTATGTGTTTCTGTGTCTGTCTGCCTGTCTCTCTCTGTCTGTCTGTCTGTCTGTCTCTGTTATTCTTTCTCTGTCTCTCTCTGTCTCCCTTTCTCTGCCCCCCTCCCTCTCTCTCTCTGTCTCTGTCCGTCTATCTGTCTCTCTATCTGTCTCTCTACCTGCCTGCCTGTCCTGTCTGTCTGTCTGTCTGTCTGTCTCTCTCTCTGTCCTCTCTCTCTCTCTCTCTCTCTCTGATGTAACATCAGGTTTGGACACTAGTTTCTGGCATCAACGCGGCGTAGTCAGCAATCCATGCCATCTTTCACATAATAAAGAAAACAAAGAATGTCAGGAAAAGTCTGACTAACACGCACACAATATGAAATTAACAGATCAAAGAGACCCAGACAGAGGAACAGCATAGCATTGTGCCAGACAAAATACATCTTAGTGAGCTGTCTTGTTGGTATGTTTTTTTTTTTTTTTTCTTCTTTTCTTTTCTTGGATTTTACCGAGGAAATATGATCTGGAAAAATAACTGTCATTGAATCCTTTAGTATCGTTCTCTCAAGAGGTATTCGGTTTGCTTGCCGGCCTGTCTATTATTGTTTTTGTCATTCTGTCTGCCTGCCCTTCTCTCTCTATACGTTTCTGGTACATTTCTGTCTCGTTTCTTTCTCTGGCTCTGTCTCTCCATATTTTCCACGTTTTTGTTTTTGTCTGTAGGTGTCTGCTTGTCTGTGTCTTTCTGCATCTGTGTCTTTTTGCATCTGTGTCTTTCTGCATCTGTGTCTTTCTGCATCTGTCTTTTCTTAGTGTGCATTTCTGGTACATTTATGCATTTATTCCCTATCCTCTGCACTGTCTCTTTATCTTTCTCTACGTTTCTGTCCATCTGTGAGTGTCTGCCTGTCTGCGTGACAGTTCTGTCTGTCCGTCCGTATGTCTGTCTGCGCGTCCGTATCTCTCTCTCTCTCTCTCTCTCTCTCTCTCTCTCTCTCTCTCTCTCTCTCTCTCTCTCTCTTTCTCTCTCTCTTTCTTCCAACCTCTGCGCCACCCCAGAGGCAGTGCACCCACGCCGCTCATTCCGACACCCTGTCCACAGCCACAGCCCGGTCGGCCCCGCCGCAGCCCCGGCACCGGCAATCCACAGTCAGCAGTCAATGTTAAGTCGTCAGGAGGCAACCCACCGGAGGAGACACTGCACTGCTGCCGAGTCACTTCAGTGGTGTTCAGTGGCGCCTGTTCTGATCTAACATACGCAGGACACCACCTACTAGGCCCCCTACTGACGACAATAATTGCTTAGTCGCGGAGCCGGCGTGAGTGAGCTCTCCCTCCGGAGGGCGCCACCACGTCCGTCCAACGACAGCCCCCATGGACTCGCCGATACCGGTGACCCCGACGGAACCAAACCAAGGCCACAGACGCGGAGAGGACATCGAAACTGAGGTCACCATGAGAGCAGGGCATGAAGGGCCATAGAATTTGAGACTTTTTTTTTATGCTGATCGATGAGAATGAGGATGATTATGATGATGCTACGGATTTCCATTTCGGTCTGAGACTACATGACAGGGCTGTACTCTACGCTTCCTTTCATAATATATCCCGGCGTCAACCAGGCCCGAGAGATACAGACATCTGCAGTGTTGGTCAGGAAATTTGAGCAACACTCTCAGAAACGCAACCATTAAGTGGATGAAACTCGACTGTGTGGTCCCAGTCTTCCCAACTGAGTCCGCAGCAAACTCAACTCTGGGTAGGAGCCGGTCGGGGCAGAAAAACCAACATGACTTCTGATGGGATTCGAACCCACGACCTCCCAGCCGAGAGTCCGCGACGCTAACCACTTCGCCACGGCGGCTGGTCTCTCTGATCTTTTTAGTTTAGTACATCTTGTTAGTCTGTTCGCCTGTTCGTCTGTTTTTGCTCTGATCTTGTTTAGTTGTTTTCGGAAGGGAGATCGCTCACCATTAGCTGTCAGTCACCTCCTCCATCTCCCAGTCACCCAGATCTTTCTATGCTCCCCCCCCCCCCCCCCCACCCCATGCGCTCTCTATCTCTCTCTTCTTCAGTCTCCCAAGAATCCATGTTGACAACATAGTGGTTTCTAGGCAACAAAACACAAAATCGCATGCAGCTGGGGAAAGGGTGGGGATGGATGGGGTGGATAACATGGAGAGGGAGCAGGGGACAGGAATGGGTGTTGGAGGTGAAGAGGGAAGGGGGTGAATCTTTGTCGAAGGTGTGGGATGGGGGAATGAGGGAGAGGAGATGGTCGATGATCTTGAAAGCCAAAGAGGTCAGACGTTAACTTGTGAGCTGGGTGAGAACGATGGAGAACAGTGGAATGTTGAGATCAGATTACAAACCAGAAAGTGCGTTGAATAAGAAAGCAAAGAAATCTGTAAAGAAGTAACTCTATAGCCACCCGACTGATGACATTCCGCTCATTCCAGCCTTCATCACGAAATGATAATGGCTACGGACGTAGAGAAGAAACTCGAAACTGAGATCACAGCGAAGGTAAGGCATGAAGGCCTATGGATCTGGAGATTGCTTCAGGATTGTTAGTGAAAATGAATAGGGATGATGAAGATGTGAAAATGAATGGGGATGATGAAGATGTGAAAATGAATGGGGATGATGAAGACGATGCTATGCTCTTGCATTCTGGCGTAGGGTACTTGACAGTGGTTTACTCTACACTGTAGTTCATACCATAGCCTGGACATTACGCTCCCAGGCCCGGCAGATACAGATACCTGCAATGGTGGTTAGAATATGTGGGCAGCTCTCATACACGTATCCGTTAGGGTACCGAATCTCGATGAGGTGGTTCAAGTCTTCCCACATTAGACCTCAGCACAACTCAACACTGGGGAGGATCCCACTGGGGACCGAAAAATCCCACAAAATAGGTCCTAGAGTCGGAATCAAACATATGATATTCACGCCAGGTAGTTGGCGACACCATTGTGACCAAGTAGTGCATTAATTACTTTTTAAGTCGTAAATGAATTACCACAAAAGAAGTTTGACGCCTCAATACGTTCATCAGAAAAAAAGAACATATTTTTTACATACTAAGCTAACTTGTAAAATCATAGAACGAGAAGCTCATTTTACCAAATCATTCTCTAGACTGATGCCTCGCAGAATTAGTTACATTTTCAGTTTCACAAAACAAATCTGAAAAATTATTGATAAGGCTCCACCGAAAAATGTAGACAAACGAATCACAAGACAAAACACGACGCGTTTGGACCTCTTAGGTCTTCTTCAGGCAAGATACACAACACTCAGAACAACGAAAATGAACGAGCAATCACTTATCTTCATCCAATTCGGCGCAAGATGGGCGTTAAAATAGTCATTGTATCTACAGTCTAGTCGTCACAGGTCACATCCCATTCTGCTAACTGCAAAGACTTTAGTGACTACAGAACAAAACATCGTGAGTGAAACATATACATAGATACAAGTACACAAAGGATGTAATGAACAAAACCTTCGCCACGATGGGATGAAAATGGATATAATACAAAACGTACGCCCTCGCCTTTTGTTCAGTTCCGTACAGATTCTGTTTCCATGGAAACAAGAAGTGCTGATGGTTTATAGCCATCAGGAATAGAGGCACTCTTCCATTTTCGTCCCTTCCGGCAGAAATTGAATAACTGTGCACAGAAAAATTATCTGTACATAGGCTATAATGGTTGAAGTAAGATACGAAAGCCAGAGGTAAGATACGAAAGCCAGAGGCTAGATGATAAAAGAAGCCAGTGAGATCTCTCTCTCTCTCTCTCTCTCTCTCTCTCTCTCTCTCTCTCTCTCTCTCTCTCTCTCTCTCTCTCTCTCTTCTTCTTCTTCTTCTCTGTCTGTGTGTGTGTGTGTGTGTGTGTGTGTGTGTGTGTGTGTGTGTGTGTGTGTGTGTGTGTGTGTGTGTGTGTGTCGGGACTGTCGATTCTGTCAGGACTGTGACCAGAATGATCTTGGTGATTAATTTCATTTTGTAGTGAAATGTAACAAATATAACTACATTAGAAATCAGTTTATACCTAGAAAATTTACATATACAAAGTCCGTATTTAACTATTCTCGTTTGCTTTGTGGTAGTACGAAAGTGTTGCTAAACTTAGCGAGTTTTTAAAACTTAGTAAAGTGTGTAATATTACATTCAATAGAGAAAATTTTTGATGTTTGATTTGTTTCATTTCTATTTGTTTGATTTGTTTCAAGTCCTCCATGCCCCAAAAGGGGTCGCAGGATTAAAATCTTTGAAATCTTTGTGTGTGTATATACGTAAATGTGTCCATCTCTGTCTTTCATTCTATGTCTGTTTTGCCTGTCTATCCCTCTCTGTGTGTCTCTCTGTCTCTAGCTCTGACTCTGTCTGTCTGTCTGTCTGTCTGTCTGTCTGTCTCTCTCTCTCTCTCTCTCTCTCTCTCTCTCTCTAAAGTCATATCAGGCTGGACACTTAGTTTCCAGCATTTACGGAACGTTGTCAGCAATTCATGCCATATTTTATGTTATAAAGAAAATAAACAACAACCCTGAGGACTCTGACTAATACACAAAATGAAATTAACAGACCAGAGGGAACCAGACAGAAGAGCAGCATAGCACTAGGTTTAGAAAAATAAATATCCGAAACTAGTCTCGCTGGTGTGCTTGATTCATATATTCATTCATTCATTCATTCATTCATTCATTCATTCATTCTTTCTTTCTTTCTTTCTTACTTTCTTTCCCTCCTTCCTTCCTTCTTTTAAAGTTTACCAAGGAACTTTGATGCGGAAAATTACTTTTATTGAATCCGCTAGTATTGTTCGCTCGGGGATTATTCGATTTGCTGGTCGGCCTGTACATTATTGTCTCATTGTCTGCCTGTCCTTCTCTCTGTTATATTTTCCTGATTCATTTATGTCTCTTTTAGGCTCTGGCTTTGCCTCTTCATATACTTCCCTAGTTTTCGTTTGTGTGGTTTCGTCTCTCTCTCTCTCTCTCTCTCTCTCTCTCTCTCTCTCTCTCTCTCTCTCTCTCTCTCTCTCTCTCTCTCTCTCTCTCTCTCTCTCTCTCTCTTCTTCTTCTTTCTTCTTCTTCTTCTTTCTTCTTCTTCTTCTTCCACTTCTTCTTCTGTCTATACATCTTTCTGGTACATTTGCGCCTTACCCTTCGCATTGTCTCACTATTTTTCTTCGTGTTTCTCTCGATTTATGAGCGTAACCTGTATGTGTGACCTCTCTCTCTCTCTCTCTCTCTCTCTCTCTCTCTCTCTCTCTCTCTCTATGTATCATTCTCAATCAATCAATCAATCAAGGGCCAGGCAAAAGTACACATCTATATGCTTGCCTCATACCATTTAGTGTCATCATCATCATCATCATCATCATCATCATCATCATCATCATCATCACCTTCCTGTCTCTCTCTCTCTAATTTTCTCCCCCTCCCCCCCCCCCCCCCCTCTCTCTCTCTCTCTCTCTCTCTCTCTCTCTCTCTCTCTCTCTCTCTCTTTTTCCCTGATCTACATTTACCATATTACATTCTATCAGGTGTGTCTACCTCTATGTCTGTCTGTCCCTCTGTCTGTCTGTGTGTGTGTGTGTCTGTCTGTCTGTCCCCTCTCTCTCTCTCTGTCTCTGTCTGTCTGTCTGTCTGTCTGTCTGATCTACATCAACAGTAGTACAGCTTTGTAGTCTACTGCCTGTTCGTACATTTGCCTTTATCTTGTCTACTAATTTTCATTTTCTTACGGGAGATCCCCCCAGTCCCAATCATCATTTCCATTCTCTGCTCACCTAGATATCGTTATTCAGCTGCCTTGCTCTCTCGTTTTTTCAAGTCTGCAAAGAATCCATGTTGACCTGATCGTTTCTAAAACGAACAATAAAGGGGATGGGGGGAGCGGATGAAGGGACGGAGGATACAGAGGGAGAGCAAGACACAGTAAAGAGAGTTGGAGGTGGACAGGGAAGAATGTGGACTTTTGCTGAAGATGTGGGGAATGGGGAAGAAGGGAGGAAAAATGGTTAATAGTACTGAAATAGTTCGAAACAGCGAAGAATTCAGAGTTTAATGTGCCAGCGTGTGGAGAACAACCGCGAGCAGTGGAAATATTGAGATAAAGTAACGAAACCAGAAAGTATGATGAATAAACCAGCAAAGAAACGAAGTGACTGACGACGTACCTATTTCTCCTCCTGACTGACTGACTACAGTATTAACTAACCCATCAATTAACTAGATGACAATTCCCTTCACAAAATCAGAAACTGGTCGTCTGCCAAGGAGACCCATTTAAAAGAGACACAACAACAGCAAAAAAAAAGCATCAACATAAACATGCGAAAAGAATGATGAACAAAATCGTGATAGTAAAAATCATCCATTATAAGCAGGTACAAATACACCTCATTCCAATCCCAACGTTTCAGTCCATGATATGCACAGCAGAAAACACACACAACCTAAACGAAGACTAGTTGTTACTGACGAATACGCGCAAAGACTGACCGTGCGACCTCAAAAGCTGACAGAAAACATGATCTTAAAGTGAAAAAAAAAATGATCAAAAGATGTTGAACAGGAGATGGAAAAAGGCAGGAAACTTCAGATGATTTAAGCTAGCCGCAGAATTAGTTATTCGAATAGACAAAGGATTGACTTCCTCCTTCTGACATCACTCTTTTATCTTCAGCTGGTTTCCTCGTCTGCAGCCCGTCAGCTTTGTCCTCACGCACGCCTTGTGCAGGGCAAATGCTGAAAGGTGTTTTTTTTTTTGTTCGTACTCCCAGTTCTTATAGAACAGGGAGTACTTTAGAATGGGAACGAAGAATGATGTGTGTGTGTGTGT
>JADBJO010009824.1:77500-79162 GCA_016801955.1 Conus betulinus
GATCACCACTACCACCCCTCCCCTACTCAGTACACACACACACACACACACACACACACACACACACACACACACACACACACACACACACACACACACACACACACACACACACACACACACACACACACACACACACACACACACACACACACACACACACACACACACACACACACACACACACACACACACACACACACACACACACACACACACACACACACACACACACACACACACACACACACACACACACACACACACACACACACACACACACACTCCATCTAGCTCAGACACCCACACCGCGAGCTCCCCGACTCGCATACTGTCATAAATGTACATATCCAACTAAACCAGTATTAGAAAAAAACAGCCAGCCGGGTGCATATCAAATCACAAATTTGATATCACGAATTCATCCTGGCAGTTTTTATGTCAGTTCGAGAATTCAGCCCATTAAAAATTGTACCTATGTTACAAATCCAATACTGTTCACGACACAGTAATTTGTCTTTCTCTTGTACTGATTCAACTGGAACAATTTTTAGAAAAGAAAGTTCTGGGTCATCAGGGTGGACTTTGTTTACCACATGGTCAGCAACACCAGAAGCGCTCTAAAATCACTCCAACTCCTCCCCGTATCCCCAGCGTGTAGCGGCCCGTTATGCAGACAAAGTCAGGGGTTACAGTGATAACAGATCTGAAGCAAGATGATGAAAAAGTTTTAGACGAACTTCATAATCCCCAATATTATGACATTCTCCCAGCAGATCCCACTTCTACCATAATTAAAACTATCAAAGACTGGAGTGAGAAATGGGGTTAACAAGGGACAGATCAGTGAAGATGTTGTGAACTATGTCAACAACGTGGTGTTTTTCCCATCCTGGATATTGCAAACCTCTTATAAAAACTCATAAAGACAGGCCCTTTCCTATTAGATTATTACTTTCAGGTTGTGGAACACCAGTGCAGCCCATTTCTAAATTTGTTCAACAAAAGTATTAAACATCTCACACAGCATTTACCGTTCCAAATATTAGACACTAAAGAATTTTTTACAAAAAATCTACTTAATCAATGAGACTTTCTCTCCTCTACCTGAGCGCGCATGTCTAGCCACCTGTGATGTCATTGCCTTGTACCCTAATGTAAACAACAACATGGGAGTGCCTGCTGTGAAAAAAAATGCTGAAGAAGTTTCCTGCACCACACATATACTAGTGTGAACTGTGTTACAGAGGCACTTACGATTGCCTTAGATAATAATGTCTGCCAATACTCAGATGGAGAAGGCACTACGTACGCACGCCCGAACAGGGGTACAGCAATGGGGCCCAGTCATGCTTGTGATTATGTGGATATTTTTATGTCGGAGCTGGACAATAAATTAGTTTTAGAATGTCCAGTACCCCCTTTATCAACTCAGTTGCCAGTTGATATGAATAAGGGAACATTACAAGTTCCTTGACTGGTCCAGATTTAGGGATGATGGTTTTACTATCCTCTTAGATAATAAGGACGTGGAACCTTTTAGAAACTGTTTGCAATCTCTCTCCATCCTCCACACATAAAATGGACGGTAAGCCATGGACAGTCTGCAAATTACTTAGATGTATCACTCCAGCTGAAAGATGGTAAAATTACAACAGACGT
>JADBJO010009825.1:0-10000 GCA_016801955.1 Conus betulinus
AGTAACCCCACCCCCCCCCCCCCCCCCCCCCCTTGTTTTGATGTTTTCTTGTTTATTTCTCTTTGCACGTGCCCTTATGATTCGAATAAGCATTTTGATTCTATTTGCCTTAGTTTGTAATTACAGCAGTAACAGAAAAAACAGAAGAAGATATATATTTGTTTAAAATGAAGGCAGATATGCAGTCAGTTAAACAGAGAGAGAGATGAGAGAGAGAGCCGGGGAGAGAGAGTGAGATGAGAGAGAAGAAGAGAGAGAGAGAGAGAGAAGAGAAAGAGAGAGAGAGATGAGCAGTGCAGACCTGCAGCCAGTTACAGCAGTTGGAATTACGTTTCAAACGAGCACTGCTTGAGGTGGAATTTGTCGCCCATGTACCCTCAGTTTGTTAAAGAGTCCTAGCAGAGAACAGAGTACGGGGTTGACGTGAAAGACGTCAAGGAATCGGACGCCTTGCATTCTACATGGAAATGGATTTGCTAGGGGGTCCTTTCCCCCTTTCTTCATATCCAAACTCTCTCTCCTCTCTCTCTCTCTCTCTCTCTCTCTCTCTCTCTCTCCTCTCTCTATATCTGTATTCTCCATTTTTTTGCCCCACTTACCCCCTCTCCCCTGCTCTCTCACTACCATCATCCCCCACCCCTCCACCGTATCTGTCCCTCTAATATATGCTCTCCTATCAGATGGTGATAAATCAAGATAGAATATATTCGCCCAACAACCAGTCGATCCACTCAACCACCTCAGTATTTGACAAAGCAAATACTACATTCTAACGAACTAACTAACGAACTAACAAACCGAATGACTGATCAAGTAAATAATTAATGAACTAACGGACTGTCGACCTAACTAACCAGCCAGCCAGCCAACCAGCCAGCCAGCAACCACCAAACCAACAACACAGGCAAACTAACTAACCTAACTAACTAACTAACTAACTAACTAACTACTAACTAACTAACTAAACTAACTAACTAACTAACTAACTAAACTAACTAACTAAACTTACTAAGTACCAAGTTACCCTTAACGCAACTGAGATTTCGTTTTAGAAAAAAAAAACTGTACCAAATAATTTACACACAAAATTTTTCAACGAATGTTTCTTTGCTGAAAAATAAAAATAAAAACAGACAAAACGCCCCCCTCCCGTTCCTCCTCCCCCTCCCCCCCCCTCCCCCCCCCCCCCCCCCCCCCCCCCCCCCCCCCAAGAAAAAAAAAAAGCAAAACTCATTTTCTTCCTCCATTCTTCCATGTGAAATTCTCATTTATTTTTAACTGCTTCTCCTTTATTTCTTTTTCTTTTAAATCTTGATAGTACATGCGCATGCATGTCAGTTGTGACCATGCACGCGCAAAATGGCTTTCAATCTGTCTGTCCCGTCCAGCACTCAACGGCAAACATGGTGATTTGCACACAGAGGATCTGGCATGTTAGGGAAGGAGGAGGGGAGAAGTCAGTGAAAGGTGGTAATGCCTAGCGTGCCTGAGCAGCCGGTGAGAATAAGGCTTGTGCTTCCCCCTTGTCCCTGGATGTTCACTGGAGTTATCACGCTGCATTCCTTGATGATGGGCGTTGCCCAGTGCACGTGAACATTCGTGCACGGTGCTTTTTGTGTGGTGTGTGGGTGGGGTGGGAGGTGGGGGGGGGTGGCGTGCGTGGGTGAGCGCCGCGCTGCGCGCGTGGTTATATTATAGGTGTGTGTGTTGTGTGTTGTGTAGTGTGTGTGTTTGCGTGTGCTGTGTGTGGTGTGGTTGTGTGTGTGTTGTGTGTGGGTGTGTGTGTGTGTTTGGTAGGGTGTGTGTGTGTGTCGTGTGTGTTGTGTGTGTGTGGTGTGTGTGTGTGTGGGTGGTGGGTGTGTGTGTGTGTGTGTGTGTGTGTGTGTGTGTGTGGTGTACTGTGTGTGTGGTGGTGTTATGTGTTGGTGTATGTGTGTGGGTGTGTGCGTGTCTGTGTGGTTGGTGTGCGTGCGTGTGCGCGCGCGACGTGCGTGTGTGTGTGTGTGTGTGGTGCGCCGCGCCTAGGACACAGACGCGCGTAGCGATACTCATGCTCGTGTTTGGTAAATACACAAACACACACACAACACACCACAAACACCGTAAGGGACGTCTGAAATTTACGCATCCGCAGGGAATAAAGTGGAAAAAAAAAGCCAAATGGATGAGACTGTCAGAAAGGAAACACATTATACATTTAACGCAGCCATGCACTTTCTGTGGCTGACCCTACCCCATGGGATGGCATTATCCTCCCCGGAGAGATCGTTACTCATCTGCGGCTGGTACCGAGATCAAGCAATAGCTGGTGGCACTGCGTTCTGAATGGTTGGATGGTTTGTGTGTGTGTGTGTGTGTGTGTGTGTGTGGTGTGTGTGTGTGTGTGTGTGTGTGTGTGTGTTTGTGTGTGTGTGTGTGATTGTGTTGGTACTCCAATTGGTTGATTGTGTTGGTATTCCCTTGGCATCCAATTGGTTGATTGTTGGTACTCCATTGGCATCCAACTGGCCGATTGTGTTGGTACTCCATTGGCATCCAATTGGCTGATTGTGTTGGTACTCCATTGGCATCAATGAAGATGTGCCACAGTCTCTATAAATTCTGTGGTGTTCTTACCACAAAGGTTCCAACACGGGATCCAGCTGTACACAGAGAAGCCAGTGGAGGGTCAGCAAGTGACACAAGATAAGAGTGATGTGAGGAAAGCAAGCTGCTGGAAAACTAAAAGCATTACGTAAAGAGTAGTACATGTAGCAGGAAATCTGTGAGCCTATGCTTGACGATCCATTCAGTTAAGGATGCAGTTAAGGTTTAATGGAGGTCAAAGGTGTCACAGTCAGAGTGGTCTACTGCTCAATAAGCCAAGCACTGCTGGTCACACAAGAGCTGACAGTAACTGTGGCAGTATGAAAGAAAAAAGGCCGCAGATTATAAACTTAAAATTGTTCACTAGCAACATATACGGGCCCTTGGAAATCGATCTCGAAGAACAGAACCATTCATATCATCCGCTGTTATTCCAACAGGTCATGGAGACACGACTGCCTGGGTCGGTACTCCTTTGGCATTAAATAACGATTCGCTACAGACTGTCACTCTGGTTTTACCCACCACGAAGGGTTCAAAAACAGAATGCAGTGGCTTTCGACAGCAACCAAAGAAGAGTAAACAAGTAAAACAAGAAAGCGCTGTAAGAAACTAACTTGCTGAAAAAATAAAGTCATCGCGTATATGTAGCAGAAAATAAGGAGCCTATGCTTGAGGATTCGTTTAATGATATACAGATGGTCAAAGGGGATCCGTTTAAGGATCAAGGGAGGGTAACAGACAATGAACTATCTATCTATCTACTATCTATCTATCTATCTATCTATCTATCTATCTATCTATCTATCTATCTATCTATCTATCTGTGTGTGTGTGCGCGCGTGCACGCGTGCGCGCGTGTGTATATCTGTACGTGTGTGTATGTGTGCGTGGGTGCGTACACACCTCTGTGTGTGTGTGTGTGTGTGTGTGTGTGTGTGTGTGTGTGTGTGTGTGTGTGTTGTGTGTGTGTGTGTGTGTGTGTGTGTGTGTGTGTGTGTGTGTGAGTGCGCGCATGTGTACGTGCGTTCGTGCGTGTGTGTGCGTGTGTGCGCGCGTAAGACATGGCGATTTTTGATCTCCCTCGTTATTGATATTAGTCAATAAGGTGAGGATGTAAAACAGAGAGAGAGAGAGAGAGAGAGAGAGAGAGAGAGAGAGAGAGAGAGAGAGAGAGAGACAGAGAGACAGACAGACAGACAGACAGACAGACAGACAGCAAGACAGGCAAACAGGCAGACAGACAGACACAGACGGACAGACGGGTAGACAGACTGACAGGCAGAGATTCCACGGTGACTACTTTATCAGATTTAAAAGAGATTGTTAAAGGTGTTCTTTTTGTTTTCAATATGTTGTTGAAATCGTCTGGATTTTTTTTGTGCATATTTTGTTCCCACTATGTATATTATGTTAGGTTTTAGTGCAACGACTGCTTAAGCTGCTGATGAACTAGTTTAAGTGTGTGCGTTCAGACCTACCTCGAAAGTTAGTCCTCCAACCGGGCAAGAGTCGAAAAGTGTGTGTGTGTGTGTGTGTGTGTGTGTGTGTGTGTGTGTGTGTGTGTGTGTGTGTGTGTGTGTGTGTGTGTGTGTGTGTGTGTGTGTGTGTGTGTGAACCCACCTTTTTTTGCATAGGTCCTGGCACATTTTTAGTATTGGGAATATTTTAAGGGAATCTGTACTTTTCAGATTCATGAATTAAAAATCAACATTTTTCGAGCATACAACCGAATAACTGAATTTATAAAATGTGAACTAAAGAAAGGATCCGTGGTGAACGTTTTTCTTTTCGATTCAATGGAGGGATTTCGTGTTTAAATGACATTTGTCGTCTTTGCATCCTCTCGCTTAATTATGAATATCTTAAAAATGCTTTTGAAAAATGATAAAGCGAGATTGGTGAGCAGTGTGTGTGTGTGTGTGTGTGTGTGTGTGTGTGTGTGTGTGTTAGAATGAGAGTTAAGTGGGAGAGATGAGATCCAGCCTGTGAGCGAGTCATTCGAAACATCATCGATTGCCTTCGGTCTTACTGACCAACCCAACCACTGAGTGTCCAGAGGGAGCGTAGACCATCACTACCCACTGACCAATGAGCTTAAACCCCAAGCTCCCCTTTGGGCGCCTCTCCACTTCCTTCCCTTGTTCATTTTCTCTGTTGAAGTGTTTCTTTTCTAGCGGCCTGTGGGTCGTCCCTTCCTCTGTGCTTCCTGTAGATTCCAGAAGACCCCTGATAGTTGGTGGGGTGCTGGTTGCCCGTGTCCTTTCCAGCTCCACGTGTTCCTCGGGGTGTATGTGCTGACAGACACCTGCCCCCGCCCTTTGCCCCATGCTTCCTCTGTCTGGCCACTAGATGTCAAGTGTAATTCATCACGGTGTCCAGAGCTCTTCCCGTCTCCCGTCCTTCTCACCATTCTGCTTTGCCAAGCCCTGGTGAACAGTACATCTGACAGTGTGTTAGCTTTTCAGGCTTTTTATACCATCATGCCTAGTCTTTTTTGCAACCCATCACACTCGTAAATTGTGCAGGAGACAGAAGGTAGGGATAAAAGGGCGCGAGTGGTGTGGTGTGCCAGATAAAGAGGGCAGTGTGGCCGGCATTGGAGGTCGGGGAATTTGGGAGTGGTCATTATTTTTTTTTCTCCAGCGAAAAGAACCTCCAAGAACACCTATTTCTGCAATTACCCCACGAAGAAATTTCAATCAAAGAGGTTAGTTTTTTTTTAAAATTCTCTTATCTACTTTGTCAATTTTGTTTTTTATTCTCTTATCAACTTGATCATTTCTTTTGTATTTGTTCTGTCGTCTGTTCGTGATTGGCAAATTACTGCTGTCATACATTCCATGACATATAATCCCTCATATAAGGGGTGGAGGTAGGGGTGGGGTGGAAATGGAGACAGAAAAGGGTTTATCATAGGGGTGGGGAAGAAATTATTTCCACCATCCTCTTCCAACCACCTCCACTTGCTTCCTTCTTCCTCCGCTCCCACCCCCTCATCCACGCCCTCTCCTTCCTCAAAACGGAACGTCACATGCCTTGGATTTGCTGCACTACAAGAAGTTCCGAAAAGAACTTCCCTCAGTAGTTTTTTAGCTGCAGTTCATTACTAATTTATTGTTCTGTCTTTGTTTGTTTTCTTTGTTTTTCTCATCTTGTTTTTGCAGATGATGCTAGTTGCAATTTGCTGCTGTCGAGAGAAATGTCATCTGCGATGCGAACACTTTTCTTACCGCCATGTAAGATGTTGAATTGTTTGGATTTTGTTCCAAAATCTGCTCGGAATTTAGAACTATGGCTTTTCATCTATGACAGATTAATCTATCATATTGACTGGCTTTTTTATTTTTTTAAGTCCAATTATTAGTGAACCAAACCTATAACCTTCCTACGTATAAATACGTAGATAAATACATAGATGAATAATGGAACCTAAGTTATGGAATAGTAATTAATTGTAAACAATCTCGATCATGGCTGCTACAGTCAGCTGGAAATGTGGATGGGGTAGTCAAAGTTCCAACTGCAGCAAATTAGGACCTTGAATTTTGTCACAGAGAGAAACACTAATGAATTGGGACACTGAAGTTGTTTGTCACAGACATAAACACCAAGAAAAGGAGAAAGGAACCATAGGTCGAAACTTACCAGGGTCGAACAGTCCACATAACGAAATCATGGATTTGTCGTTGGATCTGGCTTCATACCGAAAACTTAGGGCTCCGTCCTTCAGCCACAATGTATTTTTACCATGTTCCGCAAACTGTGGTGCTGAGCTTTAATGCAAGGGAACGTTGCTTCACCACATGTCCAGTCTGTTTGGTTCCTGCAGTATGGGCCTTCACACAGAGAACGCGTTCTGATCGGAACTAGAGAGACTAGGATTGCGTCATGGAACTAACGATAGCGCAGTGGTCCGCCCTTCTCGACACTCGCAGTCTCTGTTGAGGGTTGGCGACCACAGTAAGACTCATTGTGACAAGGATGTTTAGTACACACGAGCAGTGTTCACTGAGATCATATGTGCACATCATGCAGTCTGACAAACATTTTGTTTGTGCTCCTGACCTCAGTATTTCCGTTCATCGTCTGTTGTCTTAGGTAGATACTACCTGAGCTGCCTCCCACTTCCCTGAGCGGTAGCAGCCGACATTTTCCCCCCCCCAGTCGCCTGACCCAGTTCTGCGGTCCTTCTTCTTTTTTGAGAGCTGCGTTACCACTGGGCCAGCTTCCTTCATCTCCCCCTTGGTGCCTAGTCGCAGGAGTGGGCAACTTTTGACTCAGTGACCTTCTTTCTTCTCTATGCACAGCACATGAGATTGGACTTTTTATCGTGGTGTCTTGTCTTCTGCGGTACCGACTACCGCCACGCGTCCTTCCCTCCTCACGGCAGGAATAAGGTCGGAGTATATATATTTCTTTCTAGTATGTATGTACAGTTTTTTCCCTGACAGCGCCTTTCCAGAATTGGTCAAGGATTGCTTCGCAAGTTGCTTTTGTGTCAGCAGCTTATATTTACCCTGTGTATAACTATTTTAGGTTTCAGGAAATCATTATTTTTCAGGATGAATCTGGAGCTCGTTTGTAATGTATGATGACATGCTTTGAGATAATGGATGTATTTCTGATTGTGTAAAGAATCAGGATTTTTGGTATGTGTTGGGTAAAGGCCTGTGAGAGTTGTGAAATCTATTGATGTTCTGTCATTGAGAGAGACCTATTAGTCAAATTAGCAATATGCCTGAAAGATTGACAATATACTTGTGTGTCTTTGACAGCAGAAATATATATAACTGCCCTCTACATTTTATTTATGAGTCTTCTGCTGAAAAGGAAGTTTTTATGTATTTGTTTTGAACAGCAGGTGGATGGAATCTGCCTAATGCCACTTGAGGGAGATTGATTTATTTGTTCACCCATTTGCTGGGTGACATTCCTAGTAACTGTTATCACTAAGTAAGATAAGGGAACCTTTGCCCCCTCATCCTCATTGTGCACTAAATGTGTAAACTCTTCCATACCTGACTGGTCTGTTGTCGCAAGGTGTGAGTGAGAGGAAGTGAAGTTTAATACAAACAACATACACGCCTTCTGAACACACAAGGAGACAGACTATATATATTTCCACATGCACCTCTCACTTTCCCTTCCGTGACAATGTTAGTCATACCTCAGGCATGTTAGTCATTCTTCACACACATGTTAGTCATACTTCACACATGTTAGTCATACTTCAGACATGTTGGTCCTGCTTCAGATATGTAAGTGAAACTTCAGACACGTCAGTCATACTTCAGACGTGTCAGTGGTACTTTCAGACATATACTTCAGACACGTTAGTCATATTTTGAGACGTGTTAGTTATACTTCAGGCATGTTGTGATACTTCAGACATGTTAGTCATCCTTCAGACATGTTAGTCATCCTTCAGACATATTAGTCATATTTGAGACGTGTTAGTTATACTTCAGGCATGTTAGTCATACTTCAGACATATTAGTCATACTTTTTCAATACCCATTTACAGCTAGAGGACTGGAAGAGAGAGAGAGAGAGAGAGAGAGAGAGAGAGAGAGAGAGAGAGAGAGAGAGAGAGAGAGAGAGGTTTCAGACGCTTTAGATACGTTTTTATTGACAATGGTCTACATAGCCTTTATATCAAGTGAATGTACATCAATATTTGCAGCGCCAAAAAAATATAGTGCAAAGAAAAAAAAAAAATTGTAACCAATTACGACAATATTAATGCTAGGACTCGAAACTATGTGGATGAAAAAGAAAATTACGTACTTTTCATCATTCAAAATGACATTCAAAAGAACTATGCAATTTTTTAACAACATAATCATTCACACACGGGCCGCCCACAGGCACACATATTCACCGTAGTAAATCATTTCCGTTCGATCACTTGAAACATGAACGTCCATCTAACTATTATTCATAGCAGTGAAGAGAACGAAAACGTTTATGATAAGGTCATCAAACTGCGTAAGGTACTTGGACCCCCCCCCCCCCCCCCCCCCCCCCCCCCCTTCAAACATTAGTACTTGTTACCGAACAATTCTTTCGCCTGAAATTAGATGCCTTTGCAACATACTTAGCAAAAAAGATATTATCATATTATCATAGAGGATAGCAAACTGTAAAGATCGCGATTTTTGTAGCATTTTTGATGTTGAAAACTTGAGATTTTCTCTGATATCATCATAAGTTGTATAATGGAATACAAAGTTATCTTCATTTCTCTCACACACCATATGTACACATAAAACACAAGTTATTTACAGCGCATTCATGATCAAAGCATCTTTTGTTTGCATTCAGTCCAAGTGTCCTGCTTTTGAATCTGGAGAGCATATCCCTGTGCCATTTATTAGTAATTACAATCAGAAATTTTTTCTGGCTGTAAAATGCTTTTAAAAAATATAGAACCAGGACTATTTCATATTGTCTTCCATCATGGAATGCCACTTTTGTTTATAACATGAAATGAGACGGTATTTAAATTCCAACATAACTGTTTTTTTATCACCAACCCCTGACTGAGCCAAACCACACCAAACCCATACTGTCAAGGCCCGCTTACAGTAGCAACCCAGTTGTGCTTTGCTAACTCGAATTGATGCAATAACATATCATATGCTTGTTTATATAACCTGCTTGTAGGTAGCTGGGTAAATTGTAGCCAACATTTACGCATTTCCCGAAAGATAGAATGTAAGAGGATATGTTCCAATATCACCATATGCCATTGTATTTGATGAAAACAATGGGATGGACTTTTTCCATCAGCAGATTTTCTTCAAGCCTCCATATATCTGCTGCATGTGTTAACATAGGTTCTATTTGTGTGTTGAATAACTTCCAAAATAAAGAGGGGATCAATTGCATTTATTTGTGCATAGCTCTTAGGCTCTCTATTACTCCCTTTTTTTCCCTTTCCTATACATTTCAGACCATCCGGAATTAAACTTGACCTCGTTGTTGTAAAAATTATTTCTAGATATTTGTATGCATTAGTTACGGTTACTTCAGCATTACAATAATACAGTTTTTCCCTTTTAAACAAGTAACCATCCATGCGAAAAATGATATTTGTTTTATCTATATGTACAGTTAATTGCAATCTCTCTGCCTCACACTTCAATACATCAAGCTGATTCTGTAAACTAACAGCAGTGCTAAAAACTAAAATGACATCGTCAGCAAACAGCAACATAAATAATTCAACAGCTTTACGGATGATCCGTGCACCATGCATACCGTTTCTTGACAATTCAAAGGCTAATTCATTGATAAAGAATGCAAACAACTGTGGACTCAAAACGACAATATTGTTTTACGCCACGTGGACACGAAAAGAAATCAGAATCAACCTTTTTTTTCACGTACACAAGCGGCGACCGATTCA
>JADBJO010009825.1:17500-27500 GCA_016801955.1 Conus betulinus
TAGCAAAAATGTGTCTTATACAATAATAATAATAATAATAATGGATATTTCTATAGCGCAAATCCTAGATTAGCTCTAAGCGCTTTACAATACAAGGACTACGAAAACACGCACGCGCGCAGCACACACACACACACACACACACACACACACACACACACACACACACACACACACACACACTCACACACACACACACACACGCGCGCGCGCGCGCGCGCGCGTGCATGCACATACACACACACGCACAAGCACACACACACACACACACACACACACACACACACACACACACACACACACACACAAACCGCATACTCAGGCACGAGGAAGCAGATACTCACAGCACACATGGGAAAGCAGACATGCACAACCACTCACGCGCTCCTTCGCATACACGCTCTCACACAAACTGACATCTGTATATGACCGGGACTCTTTAATTATCAGCCGAAGTAGACGGTGAAAAGATGAGTTTTTAGTTCCTTTTTAAAAAACTGGAAAAGAGTCACAGTGCCTGATGTCGTGTGGAGAGAATTCCAAGTTTTAGGAGCCAGGAAGAAGGAACGACCCCCCTCCCCCTTCTTTTGCATTTGAATCTGGGAGGAACTAGGAGCAACGAGTCAGAAGACGAGCAATCATGTTTCTGCAAAAAAAAAAGCGATACTTATTTTTTTTTTTTTTCTCACAGAAAGAATGTCATGGAAGGGACGTTTCGTTGTGGAGAACGAAGGCAGCAGTTTCTTGCGGTAGAGGAGAGCGTCGTCCCAAAGCAGGCGGGCGTCTACCTCCAGAACACTACTTTGTTCACTCCTTACCCCATCTCCTCTTATGTACTCCCTCCTCACTCTTCATCCCACATCCTTCCTCTCCATCCCCCATCCCTGAGCGCGCCGCACTCCCGTCTCTCTTCGTTCTTCCCACTTTAAGGTTTAAATGGACGGATCATTTCAACAGTACGACACAGAAGGTCGGTCTAAAACTCAGTCCCCCACACAAACGCATGTGATACGCGGTACAGGCTGCCGCAGCATGAGGCTGAAGAGTGGCTGACAGACAGGTAATACTGATTGCATGGCGACTGCTTGCCACACGGGGACATTGGAAGAATACTGGAAACTTGCATATTGTTCTCTCCTTGCCCGAATCATTCAAAACATTAATCCATTCGTGTGTGTGTGTGTGTGTGTGTGTGTGTGTGCGTGCGTGTGTGTGCGCGTGCGCGTGTGTGTGTGTGTGTGTGTGTGTGTGTGTGTGTGTGTGTGTGTGTGTGTGTGTGTTTTGGTTACTGCTTTTCTGTCGAAAGTCTGCATGTTTTAACTTGTTATTTTGTTCAGAACAGATCGCAGTACACACATTCTGTTTAAAGCAGAACAATCCTAAACAAAACATCACTTGTAATCACAACCAGTTCTTCGAACCGAAACTGTGGACGCGGTCTCTGGAGGATGCTCTCAGCTGGCAAATGTGTTACCAAGGTAACAATAAAAATTGATAGGTTAACAGACACAATTAGCTGTATTTTTATTTTGGCAAGGGAAGGGATTTCCAATGCATTTCATATAGTGCGCTTCTGCTTTGTCCAATGACCGCTTGCCTCCAGGTCCCCCCAAACTGCCTGCCCCAAACAGTCTGTCTGTCTGTCTGTCTGTCTTGCAAACGCGGGAAACACACACACACACACACACACACACACACACACACACACACACACACACACACACACACACACACACGCGCGCGCGCGCAATAACCCAGCCTACCACCACAAAGAATCATATTAGGGATGTCGCCGCATTGAAGGCAACTCGCAAGTCATACAGAGAGAGAGAGAGAGAGAGAGAGAGAGAGAGAGAGAGAGAGAGAGAGAGAGAGAGAGAGAGAGAGAGAGTCTGGGTTGTCATTCCAAGCGTGATGAGTTATTTGGCCGTTACTCGAATTATGATTGATCGTTAGATTAGGGCAACAAAAATAAAAGCCTTCAGCGATGAAATCTGACATTCTAACACCCACTTTTTAAGCCAGGCAAATTACAGCTTGTCAAACATTAATGACAAGCCATCCTTCACCCACGGTGAGAACGAGAAGGCAAAAAAGTTAAAGTAAGAATAAATGAATGAACGACCGAATGAATGAACGAATGAACGAATGAATATATGAATGAATGAATAAGCGAAGAAACAAAGAAACAAATGAATAAGTAAATATATTAATAATCCGATGAAAGGCTAATTGAGAAAAAGTGGAACTCCTCACCATATAAGCTTTATCTTCTCAATTTACGCCTGTTTAGGTATTTTCGTGGGATACTCATATACATTGATTACCTATCCACCAATCAATCGATTATATGCTTTAATTACTTGTTTAATGCATTAATTGACTGATAGATTTTCATGTTTATGCATTTATTTATTATTTTTTTTTTTTTTTTTGTTCGATGTGTTCTTGACTGCATTGTTTCAAGTACTGTTTCTTGTACATTTTTCTGTGCGCTTGATTACATTTAATTCTGGAATGTGCAACTTCAACAACATAAAGTTATTACATTTGCCACATGATTAAATCAACCTAGAAAATATCTGAAAATAAAAGAAGAAAAAAAAAATCACGATATATGCATAATCCTAAAAACATTAGACTTTTCAACAAATGACACAATCAACACAGATAGATTTCACATACGACTGGGCGTGAAGTTTACACGTTAAAAAGCTACAGGTTCACTTTTTAAGAGCACGGTGTAAACCACGTGTTTGTTCTTGAAAAGTCTGGTTCTTATAGCTACACGGCTTACTATCTGAGATAGCATGTTATACTGAACCCACCTGGTGTTTCTATATTAAAGCCTTTTTTTGTTTGATATAAGTTACAGTTATATGTTATGGTCAACTTGATTGTCAGTTTTCATTGTTTATTCTTATTCATTTATCTATATTATTCATTTACTTACTTATTTATTTACTTACTTATTTGTTCATGTACATATTTATTTATTTACTTATTTGTTTTTGTGTCTTTGCAATTGTGGTGTTGGTGTTGCTGAGTGTGCTGCCATTTTCAAAGACGAAGGGCAGGAAGTAGGTGCTTTAGACAGATGCAAAGACAAAGCACCAGACAATGCATCAGACAAAGTTCTGTCAAAGGACAAAGCACCAGACAATGCATCAGACAAACGTTCTGTCAAAGGACAAAGCACCAGACAATGCATCAGACAAACGTTCTGTCAAAGGACAAAGCACCAGACAATGCATCAGACAAACGTTCTGTCAAAGGGACAAAGCACCAGACAATGCATCAGACAAACGTTCTGTCAAAGGACAAAGCACCAGACAATGTTCTGTCAAAGGACAAAGCGCCAGACAATGTTCTGTCAGGGGCTCAACTGCAAAATCACAGATTAAGATTTTAAGGTGCCCACAGTGCATCACATAGAACGTTTTGATCATGGATTTTTCTGCTCAATAAACTTTTCCACATCTACTGGTTAAAGTAACACTGAAAATGTATTGCAGAAGTCAGAGCCAGCCTGTGAGATGTTTTAGAACTCTTTTTATATGTGTATCCACTGCACAGTACCGTTGATTTCTTTTGGTAAAGGGACCGGTAATGTGACAGCCATCTCAGAACAGGCTCCAGTTCACGAACACCATTTATGCATTTCGAACATTTTGAAGGCACTTTCTATGACGGTATTAGTTGTACGCACTCTTGCAAATGCACACGCGCGCGCACACACACACTCTTACACACTCCCACATACACACATGTGCACGCGCGCGCACACACACACACACACACACACACACACACACACACACACACACACACACACACACACACACACACACACACACACACACACACACACACACACACACGCACGCAACACAAAAAATACACGCACGCACACAAAACGCACGCACGCGCGCACGTATACACACACACACACACACACACACACACACACACACACACACACACACACACACACACACACGCACGCACGCACGCACGCACGCACGCACACACACACACACACACACACACACACACACACACACACACACACACACACACACGTGCGTGCGCACACAGACACACAGTCATACAGACACACAGACAAATACACACACACACACACACACACACACACACACACACACACACACACACACACACACACACACACACACTATTAGGATTTCCACAAATAGGAAATTTGCACCAAGGAGCAAGCAGAGAGAGAAAATCATAGTTGAGATAAAGTACACTGAAGGAATACAATGTGGGTGATTTCTGTCGACAGTTATATCCTCGGCCTGTGTGTGTTGTCAAAAGACAAGTGTAATAGTCCACAATTCTTCCAGACAGTGTAGGTTCTTTATTTCGTTTTTTTCCTCCTGTCCTGCAGCTGTCAACTTTTCTATGGATGTGTTCCTCTACCTGTCTGTGCCCCCTTTTTGTCCCTAATCCTCAGAGAGAGAGAGAGAGAGAGAGAGAGAGAGAGAGAGAGAGAGAGAGAGAGAGAGAGAGAATAATCAATATAAGCTGTCCAACAAGGCTATATGACATCGTTCGACAAGTAGCCAACAGATAAGCATATCAAATATGCACAGTGACTGAAACACCAGAGTTGAAATGAACTGAGCAAAACTGTGCAGCTTTTACAGGCCTGGTATTTAAAATATATGCACATTTTCTTTTAAACCCCTTCATTTTGATTTGCCATAAGCAAAGCAGCTCGAAATGATCAAGGGCCTTCCCAAACCTTTCGAGGAATCCATACACGCCATAAATCCAGAAGTGTAGAGTAACAAGGTGAAAAGTGTAAAAATCATTTGTTTGCCTCTTTTCATGAAGGGACACAGCACAACAATGATTGTAGTCTTTGCATATTCGTGCTGATGCACTTTGATGTCTGTACTTCCGAAACTGAATCTTGCCAGATATTTTTTTTTTTTTTATACTTCTATCAGTATAAAGTAAAAGGTATTTCTCACAACCTTTAGGCGTTTTAGAATTTCTGTAAATGAATATCATTCACTGCTCCGGTTGTTTTCGAGCGTTTTGCCATCGATTCTCTATCAGTCTTTGACATAACCGTTTAAAAAAACCATTTCCATTTTCATACGCACATTTCCATTTTCAACGCACTGACTTATCCGGACGAATTGAAAATCCATTACAAAACAAAATGTCCCGAATACCTGAAACCCGTGACTTTTGACCAAGCGATTTTAATACTAACAGTATATTATAGGCTATATGATATATGTGTTGATGATGAACAATAAACATATTGAAGCAGCAAACAAAAGCAGCATATCATATGCTTTACATGATAATATTTCACCATCCACTCGTAGAATTTTTAGCCAGTATCTAATCCACTGAACCAATCTATTGATGTAAATAGGATGACGGTTTGCCACTCCATTGACGCAATCATTTGGTGTCTTCATATGAATCACCAGAAACTTCTTAAGAGCAAATATATGGACTTTTATACATAGGTAAGAGATCTAAGCCCCAAATCCTAGCACTACATCGGGTTACAGGTCATCAAAACATTTTAGACACACTAACAAGGAACTGCTCTTCAGCATATGTAATTTTTGTTAGATGCATAACTGGACATTTTTGCTCTGCTTTCTAGATCCTGGGAAGCAACTCTAAAACTAAGGCGTGTAGAGAAATATATTCTGTAATGATTCACAAGAACCATTATTTGTCAAATGTGAGCTATCTTTCTCTTGCTGCCAGGCAAGCGCCTTTTCTGAAAACTACAAATTTATTCTGCTTCACATTCACTCTCAGCTGAAGACTACAAGCAACTTGGTTTTATAATAACTTGGGTTTGGAGACTCCCTGGAGTTTCAGACAGTAAAGCAATGCCATCAGCTGGTTACAAAATAAATTGTTCAGATAAAAAGCTTGAGAAATAGTTGCATCATGCCTTCCATTTTCTATCATTTCTAAAGCCAGTTCATACATAAACCAAGAAAAGTGAACATACATAAACCAAGAAAAAAATAACAGACTACAAACATTTGCTTGTTGTACACCCTGTGTACGGATGACATAATCAGTATATTTCTTCATAGATCTGATCCTTGCTTTAAGGGTTAATGCTTTTAATGCATTAATACAATTTGCCATGATGCCGTTCATTTTATGAACATTGGCCAGAAAAACCGAATCGAACGCTTTCTCGAAATCAGTGAAAGCTACATACAACTTTCGATTAAATGAAAATTTGCTTTCGAATAAAAGCTAAAAAGGCGAACATGTGATGGACGGTAAAATGATTCTTTTCGAAGTCAGTTTGATTTTCACCAGGGATGTTACTATGACTGACCCATTTCTGTAAGCTGCCGTTAATGACGGAACTATACCACTTGCTACTTATATCGAAAAGTGGAATCCCTCTGTAATTGCCATGATTATTTACTGCACCTTTTGTTGATAGTGGACTAATGATAAATTCAGTCCAATTTTCTGGATATGGTTCTCTTCATTTAAAAATTGACAAAGAAATCAATGACGATGCCACATATATTCTTAAGCAGCTCTCCAATTAAATCATCTGTAGAAGCAGATTTTCCATTCTTCAGGTTCTATTTTTTGTTTCGCTAACAGTACCCCCTCCTTTGAAATGGATCTGTCAAACATTAGTTACTTCCGTACCTTTATCCAGTAGATCTTTGAAATGCTGGTGCCACTCCTCAGTGGAAATGTTACTGGGTGCATAGGATATCTTTGGAGAAATCTGTATTACGTTTTGCCAAAATTCCTTTTGATTGTGGACTGAGTTAGCTCGTTATTGAAAGAAAATTTGTGATTATGCTCTTTTTGCTCTCTTTGCAATTTTTTCATATTATTTAACGCTGTCTTCATTATCTAAGGTTCCACAAACGCTCTTAAAAGTTTCCCTGTCTTGTTTTGATCACTCCACATTCTTGATCAAACCACGAGTCGTTTTTCTTACTTGAGTTTTTTCCCTTTGCACTCATTCTGCTTGCTTCAGAATACAGCTATTTGACATTCTTAGAGCTACATTGACATCTTCTTCTTTACAACAAATGTCTGCATTCAATGATCGTACAGTGTCATCTTGATTCATCTGACTATGAAATTATTTTTTTACATCTTCATCTTCACACTAAATATTTCTCACTAAATTGAGAGCGCTTTCTCACCTGCTAACTGCAGAACTAACAATGTGAAACAAACAAACAAATGAACAAGCAAATAGGAAAAAAAAATCCCAGATGCAGTCCCAATGGAGAAGGTCACCATCAATGCGATCTGTGATATATTAATGCACTAGTGACTCTGTGTAAGTCAGTGGATATGATACACTAGTCATTGACACTACTCTCCACCGTATCTGAGGTTTATGTTAAACGACTTTGCCGGCCCACCACTACACACATCATTCATGATACATGATTCAAATGCGTAAACATATTCAATAGAAAATGTCCATACTTACACAGCACGTTATTTTCAGAGCATTTGCTACCATAGGATGCAGTGGTCTGGATTTGAGAATAAGCAAATCTCTCAACAGACATACCAGGGCCAAGATTAGTAGCTCTTCCATTCAAGTCTATTTGGTAACGGATACACATCAGGTAACTGAAATTTTTTCGCAATAATATTTTGCAGTCATATTAATGCCATTGTCAACTTCAAAGAAAGACTTAAAAAGGAGATATATCTGGTGGTGCGTAAGTACAAATGTAAAATGACATCCTTTGGCAACATAAATGCATTTTGAAATAAGAAACATTACAGTATTAATACAAATATTATCTATTTCATGTACATATCTTAATCAATCAAGGTTTATTAAACAAATGATCCCCCTTGACCTTCTACTTTTTGTTGTAAACTATATGGCTATGTAATAAGTAAAGATAGTAGAGTAGAGTGAACGTTTAGGATTGAAAGTTCAACAAAGCATGTGAAACAAACAGACAAAACGTAAACGTAACTGATGAAATTTTGGTTGTTTAATTTTTATGGTATTCTATGTGACGTTGCAGTGTGAAAGAGACACGCGTGTGAAAGAGACACGCGATCTTCAGTACAATATAAACCATTTATTTCACGTTCGCTCATGCATTGCATTTTTTCCCTTTTCCTGTTAAGAATTGATTTGCATTTCAAAAACAAGAATCTTCAACCCGAAAATTAATACTTCTTTCAGTATGGAATAAAATGGATAGTTTTTTTTTTTTGTTCATATGTTCATGGTCAACAACATCTTTTCTTTTTTTTTTCTCTCTCTCTTTTTAATCTATCCCGTCATCTGTGCCCTCAGAGGGCATTACACCCACACCGCCTCAGCACCGGCAGTCCACTTGGAGCAGTCATATATCAAGCCGTCATAAGGCAGCCCACCAGAGGAGACACTGCACTACTGCCGAGTCACTTAGGTAATGTCAATGGTGCCTGTTCTAATGCAACATACACAAGGCACCGCTAACTAAGCTCTCAACTGACGATAGTGATGGTTGAGTCGCGGAGCCGTCCAGTCACAGCCCCCCAAGGGTTTGCCAATGCTGGCAACCCCGACATAATCAAACCAAAGCCATGGACGTGGAGAGGACATCAAAAATGAGGTCGCCATGAGAACTGGACATAGAGGGCCATAGAATTTGAGACTATTTTTAATGCTAATTGATGAGGATGATGGAGATGATGCCACGCATTTCCATTCTGGTCCGAGACGGCATTACAGGGCTGTACAATACGCTTACTTTCGTAATATATCACGGCTTTCACCAGGCCCGAGATATGCGGATACCTACAGTGTTAGTAAGGAAAAATGAGCAATACTCTCAAAGATGTGTTCATTAAGTGGCTGAAGTTCGGCTGTGTGGTCCCAGTCTTCCCAACTGAGCCCATAGGAAGTCAACTCAGGGAAGGAGCCGGTGAGGGAAGAAAGATCCCACAAAGAAAGGGTTCTGGTGGGAATCAAACCCACGACCTCCCAACCGGGAGTCCGCGCGACGCTAATCACTTCGCCATGAGGCTGGTTCATCAACAGTGCTCACGCGGAAATCTTTGGAGCCGTCACCAAGTGGCAAAGCTGACGTTGTCAGTGATGAAAAAAGTCACAGGTGAGATAAATATATTTCCTTAACGCTGCCGTCAAAGGCAATGAGAGCATGGCAGGACTGGACTCGCTGCGTCACGGCTCAGTGATACACACAGCTTTGCACTGAAAGCAAGGGGTCAGAATTTAAGCAAAATGGTGACTGGAAATTACCTGGTCCCAATGAAAAATATTCTCATAAGCTTCTCCCTGAAGAGTGAAGCATAAATCGGTTTTATGAATGAGGCCGACGGGACTGTTATGCCATTGGTTTTAGCTGTTGATTAGTATTCAAATAAAACTCCTCTCAAGTGATGAAAAGCCATTGAAGTTCTTTTTTTCTCTTTCTAGCGTTCTAGAAATGTGGAACCAGGTTCCCTCTTACCTCCCTCATCATCCGTGGAGGAAAACACTTTCACCGATTTTACTCCCCTGCAGTTTACGTCCGGCACTGAGTACACTGTCTTTATCTTCATATAACATGCATCTTCTAAAGATTGTAGAGTCATGGTTCGTTCATCTTCAAACGGTGAAGACGGTCAGATTGAAAGTCTTGGGACAACAGCTCGGTATAAGTCCATCGCACTCTTCTCTGGCCTCGTTATCACGTCTTGGTATTCCGTAAACGATGATGCTGTTCCTTTTAGATTGTCCCTCTAAATCACCAGCGTTACGTTCTAAGGTTTTCCAGCCGTGAACACTGAGCTTAATTTTCATCTTTCAAACGTTTGTTTTCAAGTTTCAAATCTCTTAATCGTATCTTAAAGGAACCACATCTCCTGGAGTCCAGCAAACATGTCGTCTTTCTCGTCCTTCCTCAACCCGTCACATTTACACCTCAAATCATGAAGAGAGGCCATGACGTTTCCCGTCATTGTGCCACCAGACGTC
>JADBJO010009825.1:32500-50000 GCA_016801955.1 Conus betulinus
ATGCATTGAGACATTTATTTACATATCGCCTGTGAAAAAAATGTGGTCTATTTTGTCTCAGACACATGAACATGTAGGGGGACGACTCTTGTTGAATGGTTTTAATATCAAACCGTCATGGGATTAATCTTTGTCGTAATCTCAAGCCGACAGTTAAGAACTTATAGTTCCACTTCCACTTATCATCTTACCAGTCCTCTAGTATTTTAGAAAGCGTGCACCAGGGATACTGGTTTTTATGTATTTAGGTAAATAGACCTTTTTGAACTCTATCTTCCAAAGTGCCCCGGCCCCCCCCCCCCCCCCCCCCCCCCCCCCCCACCCCCCCCCCCCCCCCCCCCCCCCCCCCCCCCACATCCCCCCCCCCCCCCCCCCCCCCCCCCCCCCCCCCCCCCCCCCCCCCCCCCCCCCCCCGCACGCACGCACACACACACTACAAAACATGCGCGCACAAAAGATCTCTCTATCTTTTTCTGTTTTCACACACACACACACACACACACACACACACACACACACACGCTAGAGTTAGTGGGTGACAGAGTTCCCTTGTTTGAGGGCTGGGACGAAAAAAAGCCACTCTGCTTATTCCTTTCCCTCCATAAAAAAGGAACGTTCGTTCTCTTTCACACACGCGGGCACGCACAGTGCACCATTTCTTTTACGACATCATAATTCGATACTGATGCCAGCCTAGCAATAAAATGGAAATGCAAACATTTGAATAAAGACGGGCAATTGTCCCCATATCTGTCAGTTTAATCAGTCACTCCATTCGATTGTTCTCTCCGTCAGTACTTAAGTCAGTATCTGTCCGCTGTAAAAGAAGTCTTATGATACAGTTTTGGAGAAAGACTTCAACTGAGTTTGGAAACCAACAACAGTTTCCGATACAGAGCAACATCATCTGCCAATAACAAAATGAACAGGAGATGTCGCACAATTGAAACAATTTCTGACGTTAATTAATTGATAAACAAGAAAAAAAAATGGAAAGGGCGACACATCACATTGTTTCACACCACTGAATAAAGTCTGATGCATTTCCCCCATAGCAAACTTTAGCTTTTACATTGCAATATATGCTCATTATGCATTAAATCAGCTCGCCACATATACCATTCTTTAACAAAATAGGTCAAACAATAATTCTGTTCACGGAAGCAAGTTTTTTTTTTTTTTTTTTTTCAGAATTAACGAAAGCAGTATATAATGTATGATTCAAAGAACATTGTTTTTTTATGTAAATGCCATCAGAGTAACCATATGATCTATTGTAGAGTAGGTTATTTCCGTTTAAATCCGGCTTGATACTCTCCGGTAATATCATATTTGTTACACATTCTTCTAATCTGTAATTAATTACAGTACAGTAAATTTTCCTGGCTGCATCACAGATAGAAATACCCCGGTATTTGTTAATATTGTTTACATCACCTTTCTTGTGCAAAGTAAGACGATTGATTGTCATATTTTCTGGATAATTCTTGATGGAAAAGAGAGCCAAAGACGGACACTAAGGAATTCAGAATGGTGTCCGATTTACAGCCATGCTTTAAAAAAAACAACAACAACTTACCAATGATGCCATGTGGACCGGTAGTTTATTATTATTTTAAAATTTCTTAAAGCAAACACAGCCTCCTCTTTAGTAATCGGACGATAAAAGGTATCTACTTCTTCGTCGCTTTCTACGCTATCACACTGAGCAATTCATCGCCTGATTTTTCTTTTGTCAGTACCTTTTCAAAGAGTTCAAATTATGTGCCAAGATCATACTCTCTTTTTATACCAAATCTTATGTACCGTGTCCCGAAACTCTGTCTGACTTTTAATTGATGAGACTTACTCGTTCAGGAGAGCTTAATTAAATTGCCTTCTTTTATTCTTAGTAAATGTTCATTGTGAGATTCTCCGACGCTCCCCCTCGTTATCAAAATATGATTATCATTTACAGGGATGCAGGAGGGTATAGACAGAAGCATTTACGCTTTCACAACCAAAATGCGCTCTCGCATAAGCACACGCTCTCTGTCACTCACATTGGGCACACACAAAGGTGACGGGAACCAACAACCATTTCACAGAAAATATTCAACTTTTATTTAACTTGACTCCGAGCCCCCACCCGTCACTATCTGTATCATACAAAAATGTAAAACATCACACAGATAATCTAATAATCGCATCCCCTTTCTTCAATTACTCTTAATTAACCAGGAAAGACAACATTCCACTATTCTGGTTGCACAGTTATAAACTTAAGAACAAATAAACGTTCAAAACTACCAGCCGCCGTGGCGAAGTGGTTAGCGTCGCGGACTCCCGGCTCGGAGGTCATGGGTTCGAATCCCATCAGAAGTCATGTGGGTTTTTCTGCCCCGACCGGCTCCTACCCTGAGTTGAGTTTGCTGCGGAACCAGTTGGGATGACTGGGACCACACAGTCGAGTTTAATGCGTTTCTGAGAGTGTGTTGCTCAAATTTCCTGACCAACACTGCAGGTGCCTGTATATATTATGAAAGGAAGGAAGCGTAGAGTACAGCCCTGTCATTGTCATTGATCAGCATTAAAAAAAAATGTCTCAAATTCTGTGGCCCTTCATGCCCTGCTCTCATGGTGACCTCAATTCCGATGTCCTCTCCACGTCTGTGGCCTTGGTTTGGTTCTGTCGGGGTCACCGGTATCGGCGAGTCCATGGGGGCTGTCGTTGGACGGACGTGGTGGCGCCCTCCGGAGGGAGAGCTCACTCACGCCGGCTCCGCGACTAAGCAATTATTGTCGTCAGTAGGGGGCTTAGTAGGTGGTGTCCTGCGTATGTCAGATCAGAACAGGCGCCACTGAACACCACAGAAGTGACTCGGCAGCAGTGCAGTGTCTCCTCCGATGCGTTGCCTCTTGACGACTTGACATTGACTGCTCCCTGTGGATTGTTGGTGCCGGGGCTGTGGCGGGGCCGACCGGGCTGTGGCTGTGGACGGAGTGTTGGAATGCGGGTGTGGGTACAGTGCCTCTGAGGTGGCGCAGAGGTTGGGACAAAAAAAAAAAAAAAAAAAAAAAAAAAAAAGAAAACGTTCTTAACTTGCCAGCATTCCTTGGTTGACGAATCAGTTTCTCTCATCACACTGTGCCACTACGAGCGCTGAAGCTGCCACACTGTTGTGTCCTGCCGAGTCTCCTGGACTCCACTGCACTTCGCCCTCTCCACGGAAAGGGCCCCTATCTGCCTCTCCCACAGGTCTTCTCTGGCTGCAAACACCCCAGTGTTTTCTGGTAGCTCCCTGTTTAGGCCGTCCCCACACAGGAGACACATTCTTCTCGTCGTTGGTTCCGAGGCTATAGCAACCTCCACTGTCTTACACACCACAGCCGCTAGCGCTACAAAGACTTGGTGGTTAACGCATAACCTCCACTTCAAACACACGTTCGATTCCCCGAAGCTACCCATTTTACTAATAGCCCGGACTCCTCCACAAATCAGGACTGATGCTTCACGTATATACTACACTCTATAGACAACAAAGTACAAACCACTCAATAGGCCGAAGCCTTCCATTCATTCCTCATGACAAGAACGACTGAATGGTTATTGTGCATGTGCCCTGCCTGCAGGCCGACGGTCACGAAACCGTGACGGTCTCCTGACACGATCGCCTTCCCTCAGGTCAATGGGGTACCCAGTGAACAGCTAATGGAGGGGGTGGACACTCTCTCCCACCCAGGACAGGCAGGTTGGCATGTACTTGTTACTATCCCCCCCTTGGACATGCGAGCCACTTCCCAGTGACTCTCCCTCATTCAGTATACTACTCGGGGTATTCCCCCCTGGTGATGCCTGAGTTCGCACACTTGAAAAACCCAAGAAAAGTGATCTCAACATTCCTTAATTTGCCTAAAGGACTTAAAGGACTCGAGAACATTCGGTCGACTCATGACATTCATACTCACGTCTTTTATGCAGAAACTGACATGGTCCTCATCATCATACATATGATTAAATTTATTAAGCAAATTACGAATTTTTGTAAACATAACACTGTATCCAACCAGTCTTTACTGACATAACATTTTAAGTGTCTCTGCTTTTTCACGCATTCTGCTGCATCTTTTTGACATGAATTAAAACCTCCAAGGCATTATCAATATCGATGTCTATAAGGCTTACTGCATGTGACATTGTTTTCCCTGAAATTCTTCTCACAAACTATTTCTATAGTATACATCAGCAAAATCATCTCTCCAAACGCATTTTTGATTAATGCAGTTGACTCTGTTTGCTCATTGTTTTCTCTTGATCACCTAAACGGTTAAAAGTTAAATCTGATACGCATATGATCTGATTCAATCCGCTCTCATACTCTGAGCTCGCAAACATTATATAGAAAGGAGAATGAAAGGAGAATGATTCACAAGACATCAACAAGTAACTGTTCACACCGCATCCACTGTCTGACACATCCATGTAACGACCATTTCGATCGCCATAACACATGTTATTTTGAATATATACATCCAGAGCTGTGCACATACTTAACAACAACAATTTGTCATAATTGTTCAATGATTTGTCTTCAGAGCATCTGTTGACACTATGTGGGTGACTGGACAGTTTAGAATCTAAAACATCACTATCGCCATTTTTCTGAGAACGTTGAGACAGATTTGAAGTCCTATTATTCAGATCCCCACACAATAACACATACATATCACCATGAGCCAATGAGCAGTCAGTGACGTATTCCTCCAGTAACGTAATACGATTTTCACTGTCAACATTAGCATAATATGAGACCCGGGGGGGGGGGGGGGGGGGGGGGGGGGGGGGGGGGGGGGGAGGGGAGGATATAAAACACATACACATCTTTTACAGAGTCAAACAATGGCTTGCTGGGGATGAACACACCAAAAACGTTGGACTCAATTTTAACCTGTTTAACGTATGACATAAGTTCATTTTTAATCAAACATATGAACCACCTGATCATCTCCTAAGTTGTAAATTTTACGGCAAGAACACACAAATGTGTATTTCCGGAAAAGACAGTTGAAGAAAATTCATCCACAAAATTTTCAACAAAACATATGAAATCGAAAGAACTGACAAATGAAGTCAGTATCAGACAATTCAGAAATGTTCCCATTAACATTCCAATGTTAGAAAGAAAACGACTTTGTTTTAGCACAAAGATTACTATGTACATTATTATCAAAAGTTCAGTCTGTTTTTACAGTTTCCGCGACAACCGGGTCACGCCCTCGCTCACACGTCTTCTTTTCCCACTCTATGCAGCTCACCGCACGAGCTATCCTCTTCACTCCCCACACAGTTCACGGACATCTCCAGAATCATGTGCAGTGGTACTTGGACGCCAAGGATGACACCGTGTACGGTTTACAGGTGAGTCCCATAAGAAAGTACCAGAAAGCACCGGCCGACTCCCTGTTTCACCTCCATCAGCATGTCTTTACCATTCACGGAATGCTTTCTCCCGTCCATCGACAGATGGTAGCTCTCTTGCCGTCCTGCTTGGCTTGTTTCAGATGCGGAGACAGTCTACTGAGGTCTCTCACACGTCGGGGATAAGTCTTCCCCTTTAAACACTTTGGACCCCTGAAGCTTGCGTTTATTTTGCAGAATTCTCTTTTTTGTTTGTAGAAAATACAACGGGAAAATACAATGGGTGAGTCAGGTTTGGTGTTAAGCCGATGTGCTCTCTAGAGCTCTACTTCGTCGGTCACGTGCAGTTTGTTTGTAAACAGGTCACGAAGCAAACCCTCATTGTCTGCACTCGTTTCCTTGTCCCCTAGGTAAACCATATAAAAGTAACACAGTTCCTTTTGAAGCGACCCTTCAAGTCATCAATTCTGGCATCACACCCGTTCAGCTTTGAACACAAGTAACTGCTTTCTTCAGACTCTTGTTACTGTTACAGATGTTGTGGTGCTGTGTGTGTTACTGTCTCACTCTCACTTTTAAAAGTTTGGATGTGTATTCCCTACACGCACCAACACCATACGAACATGGACAGCCAGGCAATACACAAATTAAGTTTCCTTTTTATATGCTGCCTGAACCATCAATATATTATAAACACATATCAACAAAAATAAATTAACAGGCACAAAAATCAATACCCCACCCACCACTCAGGTGAGCGAAGATTTCCTTTCAGTCTGTGCAGATTTGCCGGCCTGGAAACATCCCCATGGTGCGGAGGAGAGACTGGAAGCTTAGGTTTGGTGGTAATCAGTTCCCCAGGTGTTGTTGAGCCCTCTGAGTCCGGCCTGGAACTGATTACCACAGGGTGAGGAGGTACAGCCGTGACCCAGCCGCTGTCGTCGTCACGACGACGTCGAGAGGCTGACCGCTAGGTCTGTAGTTCGACGTGTTTTTCTGCTGTGTGGGTGAACCCCGTAGGACTCCACGAACTGTGGTCGTGAATGGCTCTACTTGTGTGAAGACTGTGACTTGGGCTCGTTGCAGCAAGCTGTGTGGACTGTGTCTGATGGGACACTAATGACGGTACCATCGAGGTCTGCACCAGGAAAAAAAAGGCAACATTAATGTGTCAGTTTTGAGGGCAACGTTGAAGCTGTCTTGGATGCACTGCAGGCAATCCATCACCTGTGCCACTGAGTGTCAGTATGCACTGCAGGAAATCCATCACCTGTGCCACTGAGTGTCAGTATGCACTGCAGGCAATCCATCATCTGTGCCACTGAGTATATCATCATGCACTGCAGGAAATCCATCACCTGTGCCACTGAGTGTCAGTATGAACTGCAGGATATCCATCACCTGTGCCACTGAGTGTCAGCATGCACTTCAGGAAATCCATCATCTGTGCCACTGAGTGTCATCATGCACTGCAGGAAATCCATCACCTGTGCCACTGAGTGTCAGCATGCACTGCAGGAAATCCACCACCTGTGCCACTGAGTGCCATGCACTGCAAGAAATCATCACCTGTGCCTGAGTGTCAACATGCACTGCAGGAAATCCATCACCTGTGCCACTGAGTGTCAGCATGCACTGCAGGAAATCCATCACCTGTGCCACTGAGTGTCATGCACTGCAGGAAATCATCATCTGTGCCACTGAGTGTCATGCACTGCAGGAATCCATCACCTGTGCCACTGAGTGTCATCATGCACTGCAGGAAATCCATCACCTGTGCCATTGAGTGTCAGCATGCACTGCAGGAAATCCATCATCTGTGCCACTGAGTGTCAGCATGCACTGCAGGAAATCCATCATCTGTGCCACTGAGTGTCATCATGCACTGCAGGAAATCCATCATCTGTGCCAATGAGTGTCAGCATGCACTGCAGGAAATCCATCATCGGTGCCACTGAGTGTCATGCACTGCAGGAAATCCATCATGTGTACCACTGAGTGTCAGCATACACTACAGGAAATCCATCACTTGTGCCATCGAGTGTCATGCACTGCAGGGAATACATCACCTTTGCCACCGTGTGTCATCATGCACTGCAGGAAATCCATCACCTGTGCCACTGAGTGTCAGCATGCACTGCAGGAAATCCATCACCTGTGCCACCGAGTGTCAGCATGCACTGCAGGAAATCCATCACCTGTGCCACTGAGTGTAATCATGCACTGCAGGAAATCCATCACCTGTGCCATTGAGTGTCAGCATGCACTGCAGGAAATCCATCATCTGTGTCACTGAGTGTCAGCATGCACTGCAGGAAATCCATCATCTGTGCCACTGAGTGTCATCATGCACTGCAGGAAAAATCATCATCTGTGCCACTGAGTGTCAGCATGCACTGCAAGAAATCCATCATCGGTGCCACTGAGTGTCATGCACTGCAGGAAATCCATTATGTGTACCACTGAGTGTCAGCATACACTACAGGAAATCCATCACCTGTGCCATCGAGTGTCATGCACTGCAGGGAATACATCACCTTTGCCACCGTGTGTCATCATGCACTGCAGGAAATCCATCACCTGTGCCACTGAGTGTCAGCATGCACTGCAGGAAATCCATCATCTGTGCTACTGAGTGCCATGCACTGCAAGAAATCATCACCTGTGCCACTGAGTGTCAACATGCACTGCAGGAAATCCATCACCTGTGCCACTGAGTGTCATGCAGTGTCATGCACTACAGGAAATCCATTGCCTGTGCCACTGAGTGTCACGCACTGCAGGAAATCCATCACCTGTGCCACTGAGTGTCAGCATGCACTGCAGGAAATCCATCACCTGTGCCAAAGAGTGTCGTCATGCACTGCAGGAAATCCATCATCTGTGCACTGAGTGTCAGTATGCACTGCAGGAAATCCATCACCTTTGCCGCTGAGTGTCAGCATGCACTGCAGGAAATCCATCACCTGTGCCACTGAGTGTCATCATGCACTGCAGGAAATCCATCACCTGTGCCACTGAGTGTCAGCATGCACTGCAGGAAATCCATCACCTGTGCCACTGAGTGTCATCATGCACTGCAGGAAATCCATCACCTGTGCCACTGAGTGTCAGCATGCACTGCAGGAAATCCATCATCTGTACCACTGAGTGTCCTCATGCACTGCAGGAAATCCATCATCTGTGCCACTGAGTGTCATCATGCACTGCAGGAAATCCGTCATCTGTGCCACTGAGTGTCATGCGCTGCAGGAAATCCATCATGTGTACCACTGAGTGTCAGCATACACTGCAGGAAATCCATCATCTGTGCCATTGAGTGTCATGCACTGCAGGGAATACATCACCTTTGCCACCGTGTGTCATCATGCACTGCAGGAAATCCATCACCTGTGCCACTGAGTGTCAGCATGCACTGCAGGAAATCCATCATCTGTGCTACTGAGTGCCATGCACTGCAAGAAATCATCACCTGTGCCACTGAGTGTCAACATGCACTGCAGGAAATCCATCACCTGTGCCACTGAGTGTCATGCACTACAGGAAATCCATTGCCTGTGCCACTGAGTGTCACGCACTGCAGGAAATCCATCACCTGTGCCACTGAGTGTCAGCATGCACTGCAGGAAATCCATCACCTGTGCCAAAGAGTGTCGTCATGCACTGCAGGAAATCCATCATCTGTGCCACTGAGTGTCAGTATGCACTGCAGGAAATCCATCACCTTTGCCGCTGAGTGTCAGCATGCACTGCAGGAAATCCATCACCTGTGCCACTGAGTGTCATCATGCACTGCAGGACATCCATCACCTGTGCCACTGAGTGTCAGCATGCACTGCAGGAAATCCATCACCTGTGCCACTGAGTGTCATCATGCACTGCAGGAAATCCATCACCTGTGCCACTGAGTGTCAGCATGCACTGCAGGAAATCCATCATCTGTACCACTGAGTGTCCTCATGCACTGCAGGAAATCCATCATCTGTGCCACTGAGTGTCATCATGCACTGCAGGAAATCCGTCATCTGTGCCACTGAGTGTCATGCGCTGCAGGAAATCCATCATGTGTACCACTGAGTGTCAGCATACACTGCAGGAAATCCATCATCTGTGCCATTGAGTGTCATGCACTGCAGGAATCCATTACCTTTGCCACCGTGTGTCATCATGCACTGCAGGAAATCCATTATCTGTGCCACTGAGTGTCATCATGCACTGCAGGAAATCCATCATCTGTGCCACTGAGTGTCAGCATGCACTGCAGGAAATCCATCACCTCGGCCACTGAGAGTCAGCATGCACTGCAGGAAATCCATCACCTGTGCCACTGAGTGTCAGCATACACTGCAGGAAACCCATCACCTGTGCCACTGAGTGTCAGCATGCACTGCAGGAAATCCATCATCTGTGCCACTGAGTGTCAGCATGCACTGCAGGAATACCAGTAGATCCATACATGTTATCGCGTCCTTTCACTGCCAGAAATGCGGCAGGATATTAACGTCTGTACCGACGTTAGCTCCACTGGACTTGGAGCAGTCCTTTTTCAGAAGGACCGTCGTCTACACCCTGTGTTCTTTGTCAGTGCAAAGCTGTCGACCTACGAATCAAAATACTTTACTATTTCAGTCTGTGAGGACTTGTTGATGTGTCTAATTTGAAAGATGTGTTTCATTAATTCCGTGAAACAAGCAGAAAGAATTTTTATGTATAAGCTGTAAAAACGTTAGTTGTTGATTGAAAGGGGGGAAACTATCTTTTGTGCTATCTGATTGGTTGGTCTGGGGATGTTGCGTGAACCAGAGTCTGACAGGCACAGTTGTTCACATGACGTGCACGTAACATTTCTGAAGAATACAGCGATACACATTGATTAGCAGCCATTTTTTGTCAGCCACGGGGTCTGATTGTACATTCATTTGTTTACAGATTAACTGAACAACAACAAGAACAAAATTATTTAGCTGTACTTTGACCCATCAGAAAGAAACGCACGCTCCAATTTACGATCATTACTGTTTGAACTGAACACAATGTCCTGTGATCTTGTCCTTTCTTTCTGCGGCACCGCTCCCTCCCTCATCTTGTACTCACTAGGGCCTGTGCCATACGATATCTTCAGGTGAGATACATGTTCTGCAGAGGCCAGCAACTCTGGAGCGGCGATTCCATCTTTCTTCTTGGCAAGTGCCACACGTTCAAGCCGTTGCATTGCGTTGCCGTCTTCGCACGCTTGGAACATACGATTGATTGCCAGTGAAATCGGTCTGTTTATTTGTTCATCTATTTGGCATCTGGTTCTTTCAGCGTTTAAGACAACACCCCACACGTTCAGTTGCAATGAAAAAAAAAGCCGATATGAAACAAAGATTTCTTTCTTATTTTTTCTAACAAGTTAAATATTTGAAACTGCTTGTTCACTTTTTGCCTGCTATTTGATCGTCAAGCGAGACATGGTCACGTGTCTACCGACAACGTCGTCCATTGGGTGATGATGCTAAACGCAAGAAACGCCTTTCACCAGACCAGAGCGAGTTGTGAAACGAGTTTATCGTTAAACGAAGTAGCGTCGAAACCCGTTTTCTCACAACAGTTAGCCCTCTTTCGCTGTTTTCCTTGTGACGTAGCTCTTGTGGGCGTGCATTTTTGCTAAAAAGGCTAAAAAGTTACGTTTAATACTCTTTTCATTACGATTTTAGTTTTTCAGCAGCATCTTTTCACACAACGCTTTCTTCTCGTTTCATTTTTCTGTCCTTTACTGGCTGCTTTGGGGTGCTGTTGGATTCTTTTTTGCTCCATACGCAGTGAGAATACCACAGAATTGTAGACTGTGGTATACCTCAAGTTGTGCGAAGCGAGCACTGACTCAGCTGTATATCATCAATAAGTCGGAACCAGCGGACAAAAAGTCTGTGCGCAGGCGATATGAATGATCCGGTTTTCAAGGTGGACAATGATGGTCCCCATACAACGCCCTAAATTTTCCATTTCCTTTCCGTTCTCTTCATCACACAAACTACTTGCATCCCCCTCCTTCCCCGCATTTGCTCATTCCAAGTTTTGAAAGCTTGTTTGACGCTTGTAAAACTACTGCTGTAATGATGGAAAAATTGGCGGCTTGCGCTTGCTTTTTCTCCACACTTATGTTTTTTAGATGGTCACGTGCATTAATAGTAGACAGGATGCGTTGAAACTTGTCTATCTTTTCCTCTTTTTCTGTCTCTCTTGGAGTTTTATGGGGACAGGATTCTCTCTCTCTCTCTCTCTCTCTCTCTTCTCTTCTCTCTCTCTCTCTCTCTCTCTCTCTCTCTCTCTCTCTCTCTCTCTCTCTCATCCTGTCTATTTCTGTGTCTGACTTTCCCGTTCGACTCGTTTCTCCATTTGTCATTCTTTTTGTTCTCCTCAATCTCTCTCTCTCTCTCTCTCTCTCTCTCTCTCTCTCTCTCTCTCTCTCTCATCCTATCTATTTCTGTGTCTGACTTTCCCGTTCGATTCTTTTCTCCATTTGTCATTCTTTTTTTTCTCCTCAATTTATCTCTTCGTAGCCGGTGCGCTCAAAGTGAATTTCCCACTTTTTTTTTCTTAGCAGTGGCAAATCGGCAACGAAACGAGACCGCCTTCCTTCCTTCTCCGCTCCAGTTCTCATTACCTCTATCTATTCCCCGCGAAAGCGGACGACTGCAAAGAAGGCTCCAAACTTATTCCTGGTCACGAACAGCGACTGCCCCTACGAGTTGTCTCCCCTCGTTCAATATCCCAGCAACACGGTCCGAAGTGGTAGCGAAATATCTAATTTGTTGCGACTTGTTTTTCTTTTCATTTCGCTTGAGGCTAAGGACATGAAAGACGTGCGGATGGGATTGGGGGATGACTTAGTTATGCACATTTCGTTAGCTTCGTAGTTACTGAATTTCTCAAGTTGTCTTTTTTCTTGTTGATTTATCAAAATTTCTGTTTTCTTGCAGTTGATCTAACAAGGGCTTATCCATCCATCCAAGGAATCCATGTTCAAAATTACTGAACACACACACACACACACACACACACACACACACACACACACACACAACTGCGCGCGCGCGCACGCACGTACACACACTCGTACGCACCCACGTACGCACGCACGCACCCACGCGCACGACAACACGAACACACACACACACACACACACACCGGAGACACGTCACAACATGGCGACTGAAGACACCTCTCTATAACTGCTGCCACCAGAAGACGGTCATGGGTAGACTCCGGCGCTCATAAAGCTCCAAAAAGCTGGGTAATGTCTTTCCTAAGTTATCAACTATGACCTCGTTTGGAAACAGCTTGCCCCTGTGCCTGATGTGTGTGTGATTCCAGTCAGGCCGAAATTACGATCAGAGTGCTAGTGCAAAATATTCATCCACCAACGACAATTCTCTTAAATGCTCTGAATGTTCGAAGCTAGTCTCCTGTTCAAAAACCAACATACCCGACTACATGCTGTGTGTTTTCATCAACACTCAGAGAAAGTATATGCGCGAAACATGTGCTTCGGGATTCATGACCTCAGAACTTTTGCTGGAAATTGAAAAACAAAAATCAAATCTGGATCGAGAAGCCTGTCCTGGAACCACTTCTCTTAGTGCCGTGAGTACCAGATCTAAATCTGTCGATCCTCTGTCCAATACGATGAGAAAACGACCTAAGAAACATTCTCGCATTTTCACAATAGAGCTGGCATTGACAGTCAAACAAAACAAGATCTCTTTTTTGTAAAATTGAGCGACTAGGTTTCAGATCTAAAATCAACAATTTTAAAACAATACGAACAGCTATGCGCCATCATGAAAGAGAAAAATAAAACCCAAGACAAAATCCAGCAAACCAGAACTCTGTCCATCATTCCACACAAACAACTATTGCAGTATCTACCTCTCGATTCAAAATCGCAGAGGCTTTTTCAGCCTCTGGCAAAATGAACACACCGAGTTTCTCAGACGTTAAAAAAAAAAATGGAAAAAGTTCGTTTGAGGAACACTCTGATGGAAAACAAAGTGATGTAAAACTGGATGACGAAAGTAACAAGCAGTTTGAAAAAAAAAGAGCGATCTATTCCCGGAGGAAACAGTATCGAGACCAACAAAAAAAGGTGCTGTCAAAATGATGAAATCCAACGTCAGGGACATCCAACACACGCATCAGAGCACAAACAGGCAGCAAACAGGAGCAAACAAGTCAAACATTCCATAACCTGACAGCACATCAGATCTACCCCAGGTTCTAGTGATGCATGACTATTGAATGGAGTTTCCGGAGATCGTTTAGGATATGCCCACGGTCTTGTTTTCAGGAACAAGAAGATTTACACTATTGGAGAATGCAAAGATCTGCTCTTTGACAATACTCTCCCAGATTATGATGTTGTTGTACTCCATGTGGGTTTAAATGACCTTAAAACATCAAGAGATCCAAAAGCTACCTCAAGCATATTCATCAACCTCGTGAAAGACCTCCAAAAGAAACACCCTACAATGCGCATTGTCGTTAGCAAGGTAGCACCAACATGCCTCTCAGATCTCAACAACAAACGTGAAGTTTTTAATGCTGCAAATCTTTCAAGTCTTCACAATGTCAAAAATGTCTCCTTTGTGTCTCACGAAAACATCAACAGCAAGAGACAATACATGCGGGACAACATTCATCCCTCCACAAGAGGCTCGAGCGTTTTTGTCGGCAACCTTGGCCGCCATCTGCATTACCTGTTCTGGACGACACAAAGGCGGCATCATCAGAACATCCCAAGAGAACGCCATCAGGACGGCAGACTGAGACCTCGGTACTATCACATGGACAACTTTCTGCCCATGCCTCCTTTCCCACCGTGAAGACCTGACATCTTTTTCGATGGTTCCCGTGATCGTCTTCTACCAGCTGAATGATAGTATCTCTCCAATTCGCCATTGCTGTAACCACTCTACAACTGTAGTTTAATTAAATCTCGTGTTTACATTTCTTTCCATTGTTGTGCTTGTAGTTTGTTTCAAAGTTTAACTTGTATTTATCGAGACTTCTTATTTTTATTTTATTTTTTTATGTTCTCCCCCCCCCCCCCCCTCTCTCTCTCTTTAGCTTTTGAATGTCATCTGTATAAATGATCAACAAATCAAAAATAGACATTTTACAATGGAACTGTCCATCAGTGTCAACCAATATCGCACACTTTCAAGAACACATAGCGAATAATTCTTATACAGTGCTTATTCTTCAGTCACTAAATATGTGCAAGATGAACTTACCACGTCTCGCTTATTTCTTCTACCCTCCAGTGTATCATCACTCTGACGAAACAGGAAAAGTGAACTGTGCCATCTATATACATGAAAAGCTATCTTACCATCCAATTTTCAACGCCAGCACCATCGACTGCGCCAAATATCCATTCTTATGCAGCTTGTGTCAAATTTGATAACTCATTAATTTTAAATATTCTTTCTGTTTATCTCCCTAAACGTGTTAATGATGGTAACAGTGACTGGCTACGTACCCTTGGTACCCAAAATGAAAAGTGGCTAGTAGTTGGTGACTTTAGTGAACACGCTCCATTATGGGATAGTGGCTGCCTTAAGGTTAGCTCAATCGTCTAGTGGAGAATATTTCAGACTCGGCACTCTTTCTTCTAAATGATGGAACCATAAGTAGATTGCCTGATGTTCCTAGCCACAAACGATCTGCTATTGACCTGTCTTTGATTTCACCATCACTAGCGACTAGCTGTACTTGGCAAGTTCATAATAACACTTTAGGTAGCGATCACCTCCAAATTACCATTTCCTTGAGAGGAATTACAATTTTGCATGATGATACAAGGGATAAAATCCCAAAATTTTATTGTAAACGAGCTGACTGGGATAAATTCAAGTCCATTTTAATGTCCTTTAATGTTAGTATGTGGAGAACCCAGATATTGATAAAATGTATTGTAACTTTTCTGAATCGGTCTTGAAAGCTGCAACCGAGGCAATTTCAAACTTCCAAAATTAACCAGACAAAATCCTCTAAACATGCTGGCAAGGTCTGGTGGACGGAATCCTGCAATAGCAAAGATGCTCTTAATAAAAAGACATCAAAGTTCAAAATACACGCAAAAGACAAAAAAGTAGATGACTTACTCCCCATGAAACGGGCAAAAAATGAAAGTACTAGGATTATAGAGAAAGCCAAAAGCCTTTACTGGTCATCATTTTGTGTAAATGAAGTTAATGATAACAAAGATTTAAAAAAGGCATGGACAAAGATACACGAAATGAAACATGGGATACATTTACCCGCTTATCCAATCACCTTAACGCGTGAACAATTCCCAACACCAGCTCAAAAAGCTGAACTGTTTGCTGATGTTATTATTTTTTTTTAACAAATCTTAAATAAATGTCAGCGAACCGCCCAGAGAAACGTGGACAAACGAGTCACAAGACAACACACAACGCGTTTCGACCTCTTAGGTCTTCCTCAGGTGAAACAAAGACGGACAAAATAACGAAAATGCACTTAGCTCTGATCGCTTCAGATTGCTTCTGAGTTCAGCGCAAGGAACTCAGAAGCAATCTGAAGCGATCAGAGCTAAGTGCATTTTCGTTATTTTGTCCGTCTTTGTTTCACCTGAGGAAGATCTAAGAGGTCGAAACGCGTTGTGTGTTGTCTTGTGACTCGTTTGTCCACGTTTCTCTGGGCGGTTCGCTGACATTTATTTAAGATTTGTTTAGATTTCCGCCTGCAGTCGTTTCACTTTGCAACTAGATTTATTTTTTTTTAAATTTTTTTTTAATAGCTCCAAAATTAGTCTCTCAGACAAGTGCAGAACTTTGAGGCAAGATCAGTCAACAACCATATATATTCTGACCCAGAAGAAAAACAATGAACATTATTTAAATGCAGAAATAACATTAGAAGAATCAAGAAATGCCATATCGTCATTGCCAACAAAGAAAACATCAATTGGTTTAGACGCAGTGTCAAATGAAATGTTAAGGAACCTTCCAATCAATTTTACAACATTTCTGTATACCATTATGAAAAAAAAATGGATAGATGTGAAGACTCCATCTGTTTGGAAAGATTCTATCATTGCACCCATTCTCAAGCAGGGCAAACCTAACTCTGATATTAATAGTTATCGTCCTATCGCTCTCGCCTCTCATGCTGGTAAACTAATGGACAAAAATTGTATTAAATATACTTACTTATCCTTATGAAAAAAAACGGACAGATTTCTACTGCTCAGGCTGGGTTTAGAAAGGGCCGATCGACTGTTGATCACATTGTAAAGCTTACAACTCAGATAAAACGTCAATTTTCCTGGAGAAAAAATGTACTTGCAACTTTTTTCGATGTCAAAAGGGCGTATGATCAAGTCTGGCATGAGCGACTTTTATATAAACTTAAGATAGCTGGTCTCTCTGGTCACATTTATGATTGCCTCAAAGAATTTCTGGCTAACAGAACAATTCAAATAAATATAGGAAATACATATTCTAGAAAGAGATTTGTGGAGATGGGGCATCCCTCAGGGTTCTGTAACTGCCCCTTTGCTTTTTAATATCCTTACGCATGATCTCACAAAAAGTATTTATAAAAATTCCAGTTTAGTTCAATATGCTGATGACATGTGTTTAAGGATGAATGTTTACTTTAAAAAAAAACCCCACACCTTTAAGGTCAATTACATACATGGAAAAATTATATCAAACAGACTTAGAAAATATCGTTAGATTTATGTTTGAGAATGGGTTATGTCTGTCTGCCGAGAACAGACTTAGAAAATATCGTTAGATTTATGTTTGAGAATGGGTTATGTCTGTCTGCCGAGAAATCTCATGATGCTTTTTGACGCTGGTGGAAGTTTTCATGATTTGCCTACTGTTAAGATGGATGACACTGTGCTTACTACACACATCTTGCATAAAGTATTTAGGTGTACATCTTACTTCAAAATTATCATAGAACACACATATTGAATATACCATAACTCAAGCAAGGAAAGCTCTTAATCTTCTTAGTGTTGTGAGTTACCAGAGTTGGGGACAGGATACGTGCACTTTAATTCATTCATCAGATTCTCTG
>JADBJO010009825.1:55000-60000 GCA_016801955.1 Conus betulinus
CTCTTTACTTCGTTGCACGTGTTTTTAACACATTGTACAAGTTCACCGCCCTGACCCACATAACACCGCTCACCACTGCCGCCAGTGAGAGGCGTTTCTACCGGTGTAAGGTTTGTGTGGTTCCCTTTCTTTGTCACACCAGCGTTGAGAACATTTCCGTCACCTAGCCGGTCACTCCCCTACCTGGCCTCTTTGAAACTGCCGTGGTCATCCGGGAATTACTTTTTACTGTGAATGACCAGATGGTCAAAAAAATAATCGTCGCTCTTTTCCCATCGGAACTTGCGCTCCTCAAATGAGGGAAAGGCCACGTTTAACGTTTTGTAGACGGGAAGAAAATCCTCTCCTACGAAAACGTTGCTCCCTTTAAATCTCTTTTCTTTCAGAATGTGCAATTTGTCCTTATAAAAGGAGCAACGAACATTGATATGAGAGTCTGGTTTTGGATTTAACTTATGAACTCGATCAAACTCGATCTCCCGTGTCAGTCCAAGTTATCTGCTATAAGATCTTGGATTTGATCTGATCATCTGATCTCTAGGAATACCATAGAAGATCAATGCGTTTCGTTTTCAACTTCCACCCAAGTCCTTAGTTTTTATTTCTAATTGTTTGATTCTCGTTAAGAGGTCAGAGGTTTTTTTTTTTTTTTTTTTTTTTTTGCCAGATTTTGATTTTCTTTCCTTAAAGTCTCCACCTCTACCCTCAGATCCTTCACACCACTTTTTAGCTGAGCGAACTGGTCGTTAAGATGCCGGACACTCCTCTCCATTTCCGTAAATTCATTGTTCATTTCTTTGAGTGTACAGTTCATTGACGTCAACATACCCATAATGTCCGCATTGGTGGGGTGTTGAGGAGAGGCGGGTATCGTCCGTCCGCTGTCCGCCGGTAAAGCCCCAGTCCACGCTGACCCTGCGTCCTGAGCTGCCGTGACGGGTCTGCTTCAAGCTGTCCGTCCTGGGCTGCCGTGCCGGGTCTGCTTCAAGCTGTCCGTCCTGAGCTGCCGTGACGGGTCTGCTTCAAGCTGTCCGTCCTGAGCTGCCGTGCCGGGTCTGCTTCAAGCTGTCCATCCTGAGCTGCCGTGACGGGTCTGCTTCAAGCTGTCCGTCCTAAGCTGTCGTGCCGGGTCTGCTTCAAGCTGTCCGTCCTGAGCTGCCGTGCCGGGGTCTGCTTCAAGCTGTCCGTCCTGAGCTGCCGTGCCGGGTCTGCTTCAAGCTGTCCGTCCTGAGCTGCCGTGCCGGGTCTGCTTCAAGCTGTCTGTCCTGAGCTGCCGAGCCGGGTCTGCTTCAAGCTGTCCGTCCTGGGTTCTGCTCCGCATCTCCACAGCGTGCAAGCGTTCAATAATGAACGTGTGGAGCCCTTGTTCGCGGTGTCCGCAATGCGATCCGCATGGTCGTCTTTTTCATCGGTCGCTTTGACATAAAAACATGAAGATGTGGAAGAAAGTGCCACAACTTGCTCTAAAAGCAAGCGGTGGGGCTGGCATGGTGCATAATGGGGCCACTGGCAATGTCAGAGGATTGCACAGTGCAAATGTCCGTCAAAAACAAGGAAAACCTGCAGAGCAATGTAATGCATGACTGTTCAAGTGAAACGCAGTTTACGACCTCCTGGAGAGAGAGAGAGAGAGAGAGAGAGAGAGAGAGAGAGAGAGAGAGAGAGAGAGAGTAAGGATCGGATGGGGTACAAAAATGAAACTTAAATTTGATCTGAAGCAGCTGCCACCGTGGCGAAGTGGTTAGCGTCGCGGACCCCTGGCTGTGAGGTCGTGATTTTGATTCCCACCAGCGGCGTTTATTTGTGGGATGTTTCTACCCCGACTGGCTCTGACCAAGAGCGGAGTTTACTATTAGCTCAGCTGGAAAGACTTACCTCACAGTCGAGTTTAATTCACTTTATGGATGTGTTTTTGGAAGTGTTGCTCAAATTTCCCGACCAGCACTGCAGGTGCCTGCAATTTTCGGGCCTGATTAGCGCTGGAATATGTTATGGAAATAAACATAAAGTACAGTGCTGTCATACAATCAGACCAGAATGGAAGTCCATAGCATCATCTCCATCATCCTCACCCTCATCGATTGGCCTGAAGAAAAATAAAAACCTCTCAAATTCTGTGGCCCTTCGTGTCTTACTATCATGGTGACCTCAGGTTTGATGTCCTCTCCACCTCTGTGGCCTTGGTTTGATTCTGTCGAGGTCACCGGTATCGGCAAATTCATGGGAGCTGTCGTTGGATGGATGTGGTAGCACCCTCCTGTGGCAGAGGCTCCGCGGTTAATCTATTATTGCCGTCAGTAGGGGGTCTTAGTGGGTGGTGTCCTGCGTATGTTGGATCAGAACAGCCATGAATGAACACCGCCAGTGTCACTCGGCAAAAGTACAGTATCTCTAATAGTGGGTTGCCTCATGAGGACTTGAACTTGCACCCGGTGGATCGTCGGAGCCAGGATCACGGCTGGACCTAACGGGCGGTGGCTGTAGACGATAGTCGGAATGAGCGACGTGGGCGCGATGGCACTGACATGGCGTAGAATATGAACAGCCCCCACACACAACCCACACCACACACACACACCCACACACCCACACACACACACACACACACACACACACACACACACACACCACACAGAGAGAGAGAGAGAGAGAGAGAGAGAGAGAGAGAGAGGAGAGAGAGAGAGAGAGAGAGAGAGAGAGACTGTCACAGGCAGTCAGACATAGACCAAGTTTGGAAGACTCCAGATCTTGCGCTACATTTCCTAGGATGATTAATGGCTGCATCTCACACCCAGGAGAAAAATTGCTAATATAAGAAACCCGACGATCTAGCTGTCGCTATTTTTAAGCTGGGCAAATTACAGATTGTCAAACAGGCATGACATGCAATCGTTCATTCTGTGGACTTCGAAGGGACAGTTTTTTTTTTAAACGATACCACGAAATATATGAATGAATAGATTACACAAAAATAAAATGAACAAATAAATAAATAAACCTTATAGATAGAAATGGTATTTTCTCAAAAAGAAAAGAAGCAAGAAAACAAACCAGAACATCTCAGTGGAAATGCTCCACACAGACAGCAGCATCCTCGGGGCGTTCGGCTACAGGATGAAATTGAAGAACGCTTTCGCCAATGATCGACTTCAGAAAGCCAACACTATCAGTCTTACCAGCTGGCGTGGTGCAGTGATTAGCGTCAAGGACCACAGGTTAGTATACCGTGGGTTCGATTCCCAATCAGAGGCATTTAAGAGTGTGGTTTTCACCCCTACCGGTTCGTACGAGGAATTGAGTTTTCCATAGGCTCAAGATGTAAGACTGGAACATTGCAGTTGAGTTTCATCCACCACCAAACGTATGCGTCTTTGAGAGTGTTATCCAGGATGTCTGACCGACACTGCAGAGATCTTTGAGTCTTTAAGTCCTGGTTGCTACCAAGATACAGCATGAAAGTAAGCATGGAGTAGAGCCCTGTCAGGTAACCCAGAACGGATTTCCCAGCATCATTTTCATTATCCTACTCCTTATCGATCATCGCAAAAGTCTCACATTTTTCGGCCTTAAATGTCCTGCTCTCATCGTAACCTCAGTTTCGATGTCCACCTCACGTCCATATTGTTGGTGAGTTCATGTCGAGGTCGTCATTGTCGGCGAGTTCATGTAGACTTTGTGAAGCGGACCCTATGGAGAGCTTTAGTGTGGGGCGCACACTGACGCTAGGTTCGCGACTTTGCGTCATTAGGGGTCCTTGTACATGACTCCGTGCCGAATGTGGATCAGATATGGCACCACTGAAGATTACCGAACTGATTCGGTGGTAATGCTGTTTCTCGTCTGGTGGGTTGCCTCCTGACGACTTGACTCTGACTGCTCCCTGTGGATTGTTGATGCGACGACTGCGATGGTAATAGGGTGTATTCTTAGTATTCTTGTCAAGAGGAGAAACTGGACCTGCTGCTGATCATAAATGTAGTTTCTTCACATTTGCTGTATGCTCATTTGTATTACATTTCTGTAAATAGAAGGCGTATTTTTTAGATGTGTGAATGCTTTTTTGTGACTTGTGAGCTGACTTCAGCGTGGCGACAGCCCTGATATGGCCCTTTGCGGTTGGCTGGGCTATAAGCAACACTACCTTACCTTATCTTTAAATCATATAATGAAGTATTGTTTAAGAAAAAACAACAACCTTCAGAATACGAGAGATCTTTAGCACCTATCTACAAGGGGAAAAGCAGAAATCATATTTATCCAAATGCTTCGTGCTACTTATCAAAGTTGTTGTTTTTCTTTCACTTAATTCAAACTCGGTTTCACATGCACACAGCAAATTTGATTCAAAATACCATCATGTCCGACTACTGACATAAGTTATCACAGATGTTTTTTGTTGGATAATTTGAAACTATGATGTTTTATTGTGTTGGGTATGTTGGTTTCATTGAATTGAAGGCAGACAAGGCATGCATAGCCAGTAAGCCCGTTTGCACAATGATTTGGCAGGGTTATTGTATTCTGGTATGACAATTTCTCCCCACAAAGGTCAAATCCCGTAAGAAATATCTACAACAGACACGCAGAAAAAGCAACGTCATGAAGATGGGCAACATATGAAGTGGACCATTTTGCGTTTTGATTCAATTGTTGTCCTCTCCTTTCCCAATCCCCCTCCTCCTTCTCTTCCCGCCCCCTCCCGTCCGGTAATACTGACCCGTACTGGATCGGGTTGGGGTCTGGAGCCGTTGCATAGAGCCCTCTGTCGTTTGGTGCGCCAAACAGGTGGAGATGTATTGGCCAGTCTGTTCCTTAATCTGTCCATTTACAAGGTCTTCGGCGCACCTTTGGAATGTCTATCACGCATTGTACCCCGTAGAATGGCCTTGGAAACAGAAACGGAGACACATGACAAGATCCATGCCCGTAACATCTATCCTTACTTCTTTTGAGAACTGCAAGACGTTCTTGCCTGACGGCGTACATGTTGACTTCTTGTG
>JADBJO010009825.1:65000-72500 GCA_016801955.1 Conus betulinus
GTGGTGTTCTCACCACCAAGGGTGCAAAAAAGAATCCAATAGCACCCCCCAAAGCAGCCAGCGAAGAGTAGTAAAGGAAACCAAATGAAAGTGTGGGGAGGAAAAAAGTTGCTGAAAAACTACAGATATTATGCAAATAGTATAAAATGTAGGGGGGCAATCGAAATGAGGCAGGGAACAGCAAACAATGAACAGTAAATAAGTGGGGTAGTCTTTGCTCCCATAAGGAAACCTAACACAGAGTAACTTTTATTCAAGACTGGCACAGCCTTTTAAAACTTGAATAAAGTTCAGACAAATACAAAAGACGAACAATCTAATAGTGGGGGAAAAAACAAGCGCACGGGGGTATCCGTAGTCCCCCTGGGGGGGCGGGGGGTGCAGGGAGGGTACACTGGGGGTGGGGGAGGGGGCGGTATTTATGGGACTGGGGAAAAACTCGGGGGACGACGGGGGGGCAGCTCGGGGGGGCCGGGTTAGCTCCCAGAGAGTTCCGACCCAGCGGACGAAAAGCCTCTGGGGTTCTCAAAACCAATTAAGTGCATAAAAAAAGAATCCAATGGCTTCCCCAATGCAGCCAGCGAATCTTTTTTTTCATATATTTCTTAATGTCATTTTCCCAGTTTTTACATGTAGGGGGCAATCTCCTGAGCCTACGCTTGAGGATCACCCCAAGGATGCCCCCCCCCCCCCCACCCCCCGACAGTAAGTCCCAAACGTACCCGACTTGAAATCAAAGTCAGGGAACTTACTATGAAGACAATTTAGTTCTGGCCTGCGCTTGTTTTCCCCCCACTATTAGATTGTTCGTCTTTGTATTTTCTGACTTTATTCAAGTTTAAAAGGCTGGCCAGTCTTGAATAAAGCGCAGTTACTCTCCGTGTTAGGTTTCCTTATGGTGGAGCAAAGACTACCCCACTTATTTACGTTCATTGTTGATGGTCCCACCTGCGATTCGCAAGGTTGACCGTTGCCTCATTTCATTTCCGATTTCGTTTTGATTAAATCGAGGTTACTTGTATTTGTTTCTGTCATGTCTTTGTGTTTGTCTTGTGATCTCTCCCTTGCATCCTTGGTGGATCCTCAAGTACATGTAGCCTCAACAGATTGCCCCCTACATTTTTAAACTATCTGCATAATATCTTGTAGTTTGTCAGCACATTTCTTGTTTTTTCCCCCACCCTTAGATTGGTACTGTTTTTTTACTACTCGTACTCGCTGGAATTTTTGGGGGTGCGCATGATTATCTTTTTATGCACATGTTATGCGCCCTTATGGTGAGTGAGAACACACGGTATTGCTGTTCATTGTTTGCGAGTGCTGCCTCAATTTCATTTGTGAACGATTTCTTGAGATTAATCGATATATTGTGGGTTGTTATTTTCAGTCTGTCCAGCAATTAACACTGTTGATGTACTTGGGAATCTCCCTTGCATCTGCCATCGTATCCTCAAGGAAAGGTCTCAAAGATTGCCCCCAGTATTGTTCAAATACTATCTGCATTTTAGAGCGAGTTTTCCGCATGTTTGGCGTCCCAGGGCCTTTCATAAACCACCAGTTAGAACTCTTTGCTGGCTTAAACCCCGGGGGTGTATTGATTTTCATGTTGCAATCCCCCCAGTGGGTGAGAACACTGCAACATTGAACAACTGTATGGTGGTGTTCTTTGACGCAATGGAGCGCACATCAACCCCCAGGCGCAACTCCCTGATGAAGTGTCCCCCCCCAGCTGAGAAGGGGGTTTTAGCATGTCAAATATAACTGCCCAAGAGGGATTGGCGAATTTCCCTTTGCAGCCATTGAAGATTTTTATATTTTCTGTTATTTCAGTTTTTGCAGTTTTGTACTTCACCTCCTCCTGCTTGGCCCCTTTACCCCCGACCCGCCCCCCCCCCCCCGTAAGTTCAACTCTTTGCCAATCTTACTCTGAACCCTCCTAGTTGCTGGGCTCTTTTTTCAGACTCCCCATATTAGATTGTTCGAACTCTTTGTATTTTTCTGACTGTTACTTCAAGTGTTACCAACAGCCTGTGCCCCTCCTGGGAATAAAGCGTAATCCGTGTTAGGTTCCTTATGGGAGCAAAGACTACCCCATATCACTTATACTGGAATTGCTTTGCCTGTTACACTGGCCTACATTGTCATTTCCGGATGTTGTTTTCATTCCTTTACAACCACAATTGTCCCCTTGGGGACATATTACCAATTAGACTCATCAATGCAGTCGCCATCGTTTTCGTGCAATCGAGAAGTTGAATCGTGTTTATAACCATGACTGTTGGGTCAACCGTCTCTAACCCGAGACATTTTACTTCTGAAAAATCTGGAGCAGGTAATATATGTGATTATCGCCCAGGCAGAGACCGCATTAAGGGTCAGATACTGTATGGCTCTGTCCACTACGTTGAAGTCAACTTCAACCAGTCACTTCATTTATTTTACATTATTAACCCTTTGATGCTGGGGTGTTTGCTTACCGCTCTCTAAACCACCTTTCACGAAACCGTTGTATTTTTTTAAACCTTTGTTTAGGACAATTGTTGTATTCAGACCTGCCCTGTACACCATTCAGATTCCCGATGAAACAATACTTTTTTTGTCACAGCCTGCCATCAACCCCCCGAACACGGTCTTTGAGCAGTGGCCCCATGTATTGCGTGACCCAAGTTTGTTGGGTGGTGATTCGGAGTCCCTGTGTGTAACAATGCTGGTGATGCCATTGTGTTGTTTCTAATCATCAGTTCGCATCACGTCCCCACTCTAAACAAGATAATCTTTTTTCTATTGTCCTAGTGTACATGAACATGGAATGCTCCACAGAGCTTTCTTCACTCTTTAAAAGGTGCGAATGTGTTTGAAAATGATGGCCCCCTGGGGTGCAAGCGCATAAAACCAACAGGTCTTGTCTTGTAACATCACCAGAGGAGGTACGATGAGATTTGAGGCTCTTTTAAGGTTTGGATGGTTTCTTTGGGGAAGTTTTTATTGACCCGTCTTTGTATCCCTGTTATTTCTGCACTGTCAATGCTCCCTAGGAAGCATATCTCTTTTCAGCATTCAGTCATCCCAATGTAGGTCTGGCATGTGTTGTGTTTGCAGGCTCCTTGCCAGCAAGTCGCGACGGGAATAGCACTCTTTGAGCATGCCCCAGCCCTTCTATTTGTGGCGGTTTGTTGTCACCCATGCCATTCAACGACCAGGAAGCCTTTTGAGCACGTTTTCACCGTATTGTTGGTTTCGAGGACTTGATCAGGAACACCTATCACGCGAGGACAATATTGGACCTTTCTTTGGGGCACTTTCAGAGATAAATTCCATGCTTTTAAAAAAATTCAAAATTCAGTTAATGATGGGCATTGTTATGGCCCCTTTTGGCCTACAAGCTGACAGCTATTCAATTCAGACAACAATGAATAGAACAGTCTTTTTTAAGCCCTTGTTATGTGGTGGTATGGTATTGCTAGAGCATTAGCTGTAAGTTCCGCTAGAGAAGGGAAGAAGCTTTATTGATCTTGAGCATATTAACTTATGGAATTTTTGTTAATATTTTGAGAAGGAGCATCAATTTCTGGGCACTAAGGGTAGTCCGACCTGTTGACAACATTAACCCTCTCCATGTTTTAGAATGGAGACCATCATTACACATTGTCTGAAGGAACAACTGTGTTGTTGTACATATGTTACTTGGTGGGTGTTTGGTGTTGGGTTGTAGAATCTGGGGAGTAACCGGAGGATTCTTCGCGAAAAAAACCAGCAAGTTCAACAGCGGAATTTGGAGTCCTAAAAAGGGTCCCGCTTATCTAGTAAGGTAAAGTCAGATAATGTGTGCTTAAAGCCCAGCCGACCACAAGACCCATATCAGGGCTGTCACCCACGTTTTTTTTTAAAATCAAACTCACAGTCATTCGTTCACACAATTCTTTAAAATACGACATCTTTCTAAAAAACCCCATCCGAACCGAAAATGTTGTTAAAGATCTTTCCACTGTAAAACTCTGATCCGATGAAAATATTAATCTCTTTTCAAGAACTCACAAAAGATCGCGTCAGGTGGAACATCTCTGAACAAGGTTTTCATGGAATCTGCTGTAAAATGTTTGGTCTCACATCATGCAAGTCCCAGCACTCTAAAGAATACGTTTCATTGTGAGTGGTACATGACATGGAATGCACCATGGAGCTTCTTCACTCTTTAAAAGGTATGAATGAATAATCTGGATTTTATCTGTGAATTTATCAATGAGAGAGAGAGAGAGAGAGAGAGAGAGAGAGAGAGAGAGGAGAGAGAGAGAGAGAGAGAGAGAGCAACAAGTTGGATTTTTCATTTTCCCAAATTTTTGGCGAGCTCACCTCGTCTTCCTCAAGGTCTCGAGCTCTCAGGGCACTACAAATGATTGTGACCGCCACTCAACCAAACACAAAAGTAGAAGTAGAAAGGCTAAAGAAAAACAAAAACATGGAATACAGTCAACAAACACCAGGCGTTGGCGCGCGCACACACACACACACACACACACACACACCACACACAACACACACACACACAAACAAACACACACACACACACACACGCACGCACGCACACACGCACGCACGCACGCACGCACCCACGCACGCACACACACACACGCACACACACACACACACACACACACACACACACACACACACACACACACACACACACTAATGCAGAGAGAGAGAGAGAGAGAGAGAGAGAGAGAGAGAGAGAGAGAGAGGGAAGCTCAAAGTCACGCCCAGACGGGGTCAATATTGTCGCTCAGAATGACAATTTGCAGGAAGATGTGAGTGAAAAGGGAACGACTGATTCGATCAGCTATCTCCCCCAAACCCTCCCCCCTCCCATCCTGTTCCAAGAAGCATGAAGTAACGGCCATTTGGTGACAGTAATTGGGTTAAGTCGTCGGCAGCTGTAGCCAGTGGAAGGGATTGGAGTCATTGTGTTCGAAAAGGATTTAGCAACGACTGCATTCAACAGGTCAGGCAATAGTGTCACCGCTCACGCATTGCCAAGACATGCAAGGATACATGTGTGTGTGTGTGTGTGTGTGTGTGTGTGTGTGTGTGTGTGTGTGTGTGTGTGTGGCTGTGTGTCTGTCCGTGTGTCTGTCCGTCTGTCTGTCTGTCTGTCTCTCTCTGTCTCTCACTGACTCTACACATGAAAACTAAAAGTATGGAATTACTCACACACAAGCGCGCACACACACACACACACACACACACACACACACACACACACACACACACACACACACACACACACTCACACACACACACACACACACACACACACACACACACACACACCACACACGTTGCCGAGTTAAAATCAGTTAGTTGGATGAGGAAACCCTTTGCTGACGATGTTGTGGTGGGGACCGTGTTAAAAATCAATAGCAGAGTGCGCCTAAACGAGTTGACTTGCAATGAACAGAAAGGAGAACAACTGTGGTTTCTTTGGGGGTACTGCGGCCGCTCAGTTCAAATTACTTCTTCTACTTACACCCCTTTGTCTTTCTTGTTCATACTGCTGTTATTGTTGTTGCTCTTGTTTTAACTTTCTAGTTGCCTGTTGGCATGTGTGTACCTGTGCCTGTCGCGCTGTCTCTATCTTTGTCATCTGTCTGTCTGTCTGTCTGTCTGTCTCCCTTCCCCTTTCTCTCTTTCTCTGTCTGCCTTTCTGTCTCTGTCTCTGTGTGTGTCTCTGTCTGTCTGTCTGTCTGTCTGTCTCTGTCTCTCTCTCTCTCCTCTCTCCCTCCCCCCCCCTCTCTCTCTCTCTCTCTCTCTGTCTCTCTCTCTCTCTCCTCTCTCTCTCTCTCTCTCTCTCTCTCTCTCTCTCTCTCTCTTCACATTTGCCTTGTCGGGGATAATCGTCTGTCTATCTGACTTTTTGCCCGACGATTACATGCATGCTGATAATCACTTGTTATTTCATCCTCTGTCCTGTGTGCACAGGTCAGGCAGGTCAGCAGATGATCACTTGCTATTTCATCCTCTGTCCTGTGAGCACAGGTTATGCAGATGTCACACGGACAGCCAGGGCTGTCCACAGCGGTCTGGCATCAGTCCCGTGAGAACAAGGTAGACGTCATTCTTTGTCATTCTGGCCTTTGTCCATCTTCCTGCTTTATACCCAGTAGAATGGTCTTTAGCAGGGAGCTGTGTCCAGATACACATCCATAGCATTTTGTAAGGCTTGATTACTTTTCTGTCTGCCAGCAGTTGTGTGGCATTTGTTCTTTCTGTCTGCCAGCAGTTGTGTGGTTTTATTGTCTGTCAGCAATTGTGTGGTCTTTCTTCTTTCTGTCTGCCAGCGGTTGTGTGGCCTTTCCTCTATCTGCAAGCAGCTGTGTAGTCTTTCTGTCCACCATAGCCGTTTAACCAGATAAACAGAACGAAGTAAACAGGCCACAATAGGTCATTATTCCCTACTGGAATGTGCTATCGAAAGCTTCTTTCAATTTATCTGCTTTTAGCTGACAGGATCAGCTCTCAAGTATTTCTTTTCAGTCGTTTGGCGTTTTGCTTTGACTTCCAGCTCTTGTGTCCACAAAGAAAGGCAAACATCACGAGAAACTCATACATGCTGATTTTCACAGCCAAGGCGACGAGCCTCTTTCTGTCATCCCCCCTCCTCCCCTCCCCCTTTTAATCTCTGTAACGTTGAGCTTATTTGGCAATCACCAGGGCGCACCCAGTTCTATGCATTTCGTTGAGCTATTGTCCTCTTTCCTAGTGATTCCATGAAAGGTAAAGACCTTCACCTGCATTGTCTGCCTATTCAGCGTGACTTTTACTGCTTGATATTGTCTGAAGCTGTTGACCGAAGGTTTGCCTGCTCTAAGCTGACTTCTACGCAGTATGCTCTTCAGGTTTTCTTTGTACATGTCAGGTGGTGATATTTGAAGTTCTGTTTTACCACTTTCCAAGAAATCAATGCGACCAGCGCTATGTAGTCTGATCTGCAAAGAGACATACCCACAACGGAAGTGGAGATGCTGAAACCCAGAAGCGTTTCCCATATTAGCATTCCATGGTTGTTCTTGAACAGAATAGGAGACAGGAGTCAGCCTGAATGCACTCGCGTGAATTTTACAAGAAAAAAATCTAAAAGTATCATACACAAGAATAACACGGTGTGCTTCTTAATTGCCTGATATTAGGCCTTGGATGAGGTTGTTGTCAACGTTAAGGTTTCAATGGACCTGCTACCTGCGTGGTTAGAGGCCCTCTTCAAATCAATACAGTGGCGATAGAGCTCATGCTGGAGCTACGGGTTGTGTCGGGACTCTCTGTCTGATGCTGAAGATGCATTACAATGCCTTCCTCTCCTGCCTGAGTCCTACCGTGTGAATCCACAAGGGCTTCTTCCATGTTGCTGTTAGTCTCTTCAACATGAGCCTCAACATTGAACGGTCTCTTCAACTTGAGCCTCAACATTGAACAGTCTCTTCAACATGAGCCTCAACATCAGTCTCT
>JADBJO010009826.1:0-15000 GCA_016801955.1 Conus betulinus
ATGATATGGAATCCTTCTAAATCAAAATACTGGGTGTTTGGTTCACTCAAGACCTAAAAGAATGTGAAAACTTAAATTATAATGACAAATTTTCGGAAGTTAAAATATTATTTAAAATTTGGTCTCAGAGAAGCATAACGCCAGTCGGAAGAGTTGCTGTTCTCAAGTCCCTTATTTTATCAAAACTTATACACCTCTGGATTTTGCTACCTAACCCTCCTGACCTTTTAATTTAAAAAACTTCAAAAGATGTGTTTCAGCTTCGTTTGGAATGGCAAACAAGATAAATAAGCAGGAAAAACAGCAGTGAAGACTGTAAAGCAAGGTGGTTTAAACATACCTGATATAAAAAAAATACATTAATGCTTTGAACTTCTGTGGATAAAGAAACTTAAAACCACAAGTCATAAATGGAAGAACACATTTTTTTTAAAAACATACCCTTTCAGTGATAGAATCGAAAATTATGGACCAGGGTACGGTTCTGGATACACAAGTGTTAATTTATTTTGGAAAGACACGTTTACAGCCTATCGGGAATTTAGTCTTTGTGTGACACCCGAGACATTAAATGAACTACTTGTTGAACCCGTATTTTACAATGACATGATAAAAGTAGGAAATGCGGTAATCAAGCAAAACAAGTTAATTGAGAAAGGGATATTCGCAATAAAACACTTTCTGAAACCAAACGGACACAATTTATGAACTTTGGAGAATTTAGCATTAATGTTGACTACACCATAGATTTTGTCTCATACAATGGATGGATTCTTCTTCAATGAAACAATTCATGAAAAACGGGTATCAAAATAGATAATAACACAGACATAAACCATAACACACCGAAGGCTTTAAATATTATTATGAAGGAAAATAAAGGAGCCAAACAGTTCTATGAAATTTTCATTCAAGATGAGCGCAAGCCAAATTGCTGCTCCAAATGGCTAAACAAACTGAATTCTGAAATCCATTGGAATAAAGTATTTACTCACGTCCACAAAATCAAAGATATAAAGTTAAAATGGCTACAAATTCGAATCGTACACAGAATTATTGGTACAAATATTGTCTTAAATGCTATGGGCTTAACAAACACAACAAGTTGTACTTTTTGTAACGACGAAGAGAGAGATTCGGTCCAACACTTCTTATGGATGTGCAACCACGCTCAAACTTTTTGGAAAGAAGTTGAAAAGTTATTTAATGAAAAAATGTCGAAACACATCTAGCATCAAAATCACACGAGATATCGTTATTTTTGGAATAGATCAAACGTGTGAAAACAGAGACAGTTTTTGATTGATTTCATTATTATGCTAGCTAAACTTTATATATATAAGTGCAAAATCAAAACATGTAGACCAAATGCTTCAATTTTTCAGAGTCAGTTGAGCAATAGATATAAAATCGAATTGTTTAATGCTAAAGTCAACAACAAACTAAACCATTTTCATGCTGCATGGAACAACTATAAGCCAATGATTCCTTAAGACAACATTTCTTTAAGATCTTGATCTAATACACATTTCCATATGCCCAGTCTTCTTTCCTTCACAACCTCCCTCTGAAATGGAGAGTAGTTGTTATAACTTGCAATGGCGCATTACTACTTCCCACCCAGCCCTACCGCCTCCCTGTTAATCACTGTCCACTGAGCGGTGCTTTCAAGAACTAGTCTTCACACATGGTTCTGGAACTGCAGCCACTACTTCCCCACGCAGTAACCAGCACTTGTCTCTGAACCGTGTGGAGCAACGGAGCCTATTGTTCTGAAATTTACTACAGAATACATGTAGTGTACATGCAGTTCGCTGAGTTCAATGTCCTCGACGAATCCAGAATAGTCTCTTGTCATATTGGACCCCTACAACATGCTCAGGACAATCTCCGGGTAATGCAGTGCTTGAGGAGATGGGGGGGGGAGGGGGGGGGGGGGAGCTTCTGTTTTGTGAGATGTGACACCGCTGGTACAAAACGATTTGGTGACCAGTCATAAAGAACAGATTCATTGTGTGTGCGTGTGTGTGTGTGTGTGTGTGTGTGTGTGTGTGTGTGTGTGTGTGTGTGTGCGTGTACGTGTGTGTATGTATGTGTGTGTGTGTGTGTGTGTGTGTGTGTGTGTGTGTGTGTGGTATGTGTGTGTGTGTGTGTGTGTGTGTGTGTGTGTGTGTGTGTGTGTGTTTTCAGTCCCACATTCTGTTCCACAGGAAGGAGTCAATGTCAAGTCGTCGAGAGGCAATGTTACCATAACACGGCAACCATTGGAGTACACTACACTGTTGCCGAATCACTTCGGTAGTGTTCAATGGTGCCTGTTCTGATTTAATTTTCGCAGTACACTACCTCCTAAGACTCCTACTGGTAACAATAATTGTTAGTCGCGGATCCGGCGTGAGCGAGCTATTGCTCCGGAGGGCGCCACCATGTCGTCTATCGACAGCCCCATGAATTTGCCGACAACGATACCCTGACAGAATTAAACCAAGGCCACAGAGGCGGAGAAGACATCAAAACTGAGGTACCCTGTGAGCAGAGCATGAAGGGCCAGCGAATTTGAGACTTGTTTTTAAATGTTGATCGATGAGAATGAGGATCATGAAGATGATTACTATGGGTATCCACTCCGGTCTAACACTGCATGTCAGGCTTGTACTCTACGTTTACTTTCATAATAAATCCCAACATTAACCAGGCCTGAGAGATACAGACACCTGCAATGTTCATCAGAAAATTGAGAGCAACACTCTCAGAGACGTACCCGTTTAGTACGCAAAACTCGACTGTGTGGTCCTAGTCTTCCCAAATGAGCCCGTAGCGCACGCAACTCTGGGTAGGAGTCTGTCGGGGCAGAAAAATCTCACATGACTCTGATGGGAATCGAGCCCATGGCCTCCCAGCCGATCGTCCACAACTCTAACTACTTTGCCACGGCAGCTGGGTAACCGTGTCATTGTTGGTAGAGGTCAAACACAATGATCAAACCAGACAATTTTGCAAACCTACAGACGAACCAGCTAAATCCATGGGGAATGGGAGCCCGAGAGAAAACAATCGGCGGATACAAAACTCTAGATAAACAACATACTCTGATGTATTCTCTGCTTTTTCTTGTGTTCCTTTATATTGTCTTCTAGTTTCGGGTTTCTGTCGTCTGCGTGTTAAGGCCAGGTCAGAATACTGAGAACAGTGTCGGACAGACGTCGAACGTCGAGCAATTATCATGTTGTTACGATCTCCCTCCTTGTCAGCAGCTATGGCTTATGCATGCACATGGTAATTTTGACAAGCTCAGAGAAAAAGGCCCAGTGGTGGTGTGAGGGAAAGACTCACTGGTGGCAGGGAAAGTCCGGTTGACAGCAGAAAAGACTTAACCTGGGGTTCTCTTCAGAGTGCACGGAAAACCTCTAGGCGAAAACTTGGATGTGTCAGGAGTTGCTCTGTCTGAATTTGTCAGTGGAAGTGAGGAGGATGTTGATGCACCAAGGACAATGTCTTTCTTTGCTCTATCTCAGCAGGGTCACGTGGAGTGATTCTACAAGTGCTGTTATTACAAGCTGACAGCCCATATCCCTGTTCAGAGGTCTTGTTTTACACATCAGTGGCTTTCGTATTGTAGCAGTTCTTCCAGGGGAGAGAAAGCACATTTTTCTGCTCCTCCTATATAGCTCCGCAAATCCACTTTGCAGTTTTAACCGCGTTAAAAAAAACGTTCAAAAAATGTCATTGGTCGATTTCTAAGTCTACCGACGATTTTACCACTCGTTGCTAAAACAAACCATGTGTTGCTGTACAACAAACTTTGGGCCTCGGCCAGGGAGGCCATCCCATGAAAGATGAAGCAACGTGTAGCATCAACGACTCCACCAGCCAGTCAGTTTTGGCCCACCGTTCGTTTCATAGGATCAAAAAGTGACCTAATGCAATGTACATTTTTCACAACACTTTTTGCGAAACAACAAACACATCCATTAGAATTAATGCCTAAATATATGTACGACTACAGAAATCTTACAACATTATGAATCGCTGTGTTCTCTTTTTCTTTTGTTTGTAGATTCATGGACTCTGGACGATATCAACATCGACACCTCGATGCTCAAGATCATGTGTCCAGGTACTGAGTTTTTCATGGGTCAAAACAAAACAAAGGTCACAATCCTGCATGGCAATGTCTCATCCTGTGGGTCCATGCCCACGTTTACGAAACATTCTGGAATAATGTACGGCATGTGTGGCGTTTCCACGGCTTATTTGTAAAATCTTCGTGAAGTTTTCGAAAGGGTTCCACGTCAACGTCCACCTTCAACGCCTTGCCTTCTGGTGTGATGGCAGGTCCTGGGAAACAAGCATATATTACTCGGTAGGAGTGAAATGCGGCTATCACAGCCTGGAGGAAAATGTTTATCCAATCTTCTGAACACTATATTTCTGTGAGACATTTCAACAATCCATCGATTAGAATTACGTTTGATAAACTGAAACGAAAAAATTTTGTTGTGCAAACACCTATCCGGATATTCTGGGTATTTGATAAGACCATATATGAGAAAAAACAGCAGCGTGTATGTTCGAACTAAATGATGCGTTAGCACATGACATTATGGTCAGTATCAGGAAATCATTCTTTAAAAGCGGTAGCTATTTTGTCAATGATTCTCTGGTACTGAAGTATAAAGAACCAAATACAAACCGTTCAACGGCACAACAACATATGCGCATTTTACAATTCACACCGCCTGAAATAGTCTTTACACCATGCCTTCAAATTCGGCATTTTCAAACAGAAGGATACTATACAGCTTGGTATAGTTTTATCCTGTTGTTTTCGGTACTACCTGGGAATGATACACCACGACATGTTCCAACTGGTTTACTTAACTGTTCTATGAAGAGCTATTCTGCGTTCCAGGATCATTTACATTGTAACCTGAAGCCAGAGTGTGAAGATGGCCGGGATGAAACAGAGCACTGTCCCTTCAGCAGTCCTGATTGCGCAGGTTGGTGGCTTCCCGTAACAAATGTTTCAGACTGATCACTTTGGACAGGACAGTGTCTGCCGTCACTGGTTCTTACAAATGCAGAAGCATGGGTGAAGGCTGGCGACAATAAAAACAAGGGAGGAACAGGATGATTCTCTACATGTATTTTAGAATATTTGAAAGTATACATTTGGGGTTTGGTTATTCCTCGGGCTGGGACAAGGTGCATTTTATGTATAGCAAATTCTCTAAATGGTCTGACAACACGATGATTTACTGTATTAACCCTTTCAAGTTTTTCCACATGTTCCTTCAAGATCTATCGAGAGTGTGTAAGACTTTGGCCAAAGGACGAGTGGTACTTTTACAGTAAATTAAGGCCATTCTGTAAGCAATTATTATGCGAAATCGTTCTGTCAATATTCATCAAATTGTCTTCCCCAAGTGTATTAAATCAGTTTAATTCATCGTTAACAAACACAAAACAGTCTGTATGTGTTCTTCAAAATAAAACAAACTGTTGCATGCATTTATGTTTTCCAGTTTCAAAAGAAACTATGGTACAACGATCTGCTCACATCTACAATTACTTGTAGACATGAGTTACGGGCAGAACTCTCACACATTGTTTCAGCGGATGGCTAATGTAGACACACGTGTCATGTTTGCATGCAGGGATGACATAACAACCATCACATATACTTTCCTGTGCGACTTTAGACACAGGACTGTCCAGACAACAGTGACGAATCTTTCTGTCAACATTTGCCATGTCATGGGTTCCTGTGCTCTACAGTTCAATGTCTTTCACAAGTCCAGCGCTGCAATGGGTATTCAGATTGTTTGGACGATTCTGATGAAGTCGGTTGTTATGGACTCTCTTCCACAGTTCCTTTTCTGGCTCCATTCCTGGCAGGAAGATTTCACATCAACTTAGATGGTACTGGCTACTTCACTCACCAGGTGATGAACGCTGAGGAGCCTTGCTCCGATACTCATTACAGCTGCACAACCAAGTGGCTGTACTGCCTTCCTATCTATACTCGATGCACCGGATATAATGACTGTGTCTATGGTGAAGACGAACAAAACTGTCAGAAAGTTGTTTGCCTTACCTCTACCGGTGTAGAGAATCCAAAGTCTGTGTACATGAAGATCATCTGTGTGATGGCTGGGGTCAGTGTCCAAAGCGGGACGATGAACTGATGTGTGACAGGTCTTGTCCTAAAGGTTGTGTGTGTCTGGGTTATTCTTTCTGGTGCAATGTCCCCTTTGTCCTCGACCCCGTCCTTAATATACGGTACGTGGATGTCACACGGTCAGGAATGTCTCTGAGAGATTTCACCAACACTGCATATCTCATATTTCTGAGTCTGTCACACTGTTCCATAAGTAACATTTCATGCGTGAAGCTTGGGAGTTTGCAAATTTGGATCTTACCAACAACTATCTGAAGACTCTGGATACAACTATTTTCGATCAACTACCTAACTTGAGAACAATATCCTTGGGCAAACAACCCTATAAAGAAAATGACAAATCAGCCGTCAAAACACATTCATTATGCACTGAGAAAAACTGGATGTATCAGGGACGTTTCTTAGTATTTTTAGTAGTGAAATGCATCCGTATTCACCTGATTTAAAACAGCTAAACTATATCTTTTCTGCCATTGAAATGATTGGAGATAAAGGCTTCAAAAACATGCCTAAACTTGCTGAACTGGACATGAGGTGGAATCCAATCACTTACTTTCCTTTGGATTTGTTTTCAAAATCATATCACCTAAAAGATCTAGTTTCATCAGATTACAGGCTATGCTGTGACAGTATTTATTTTCAACGAACAGGTCAAGTAAACTGCTTAGCAACTCCTGCAGTACTCCCGTCCTGTCAAACACTGATTCCATCTGAACTGCATGCAGTTTTCTTCTGGCTGATGAGTGTAGCAGCTGTGGCAGGGAAATGCAGTCTGTGTTGTGATCTCAGTTAGAGTTCAGAAACTGTTTGGAAGTAAGTTCTTAAAACTGCTTTGCCAATTGCATCTGGCTGATATATGTATGGGAAGTAATGTTGGCATTGTCTTAGTAACAAATGAAATGATTCATGAGAATTACATCGAAGTTGAAAAGGCATGGACCAGAAGCGTGCCTTGCAAGGTGAGTGGCTTTTTATCTTTTTTGTCCAATGAGGTGTCGGTTTTAATGATCCTTTTTATCACTTTGGATTATGTACTGTTATATGTTTTCAAACACTCCTGGATATTCCATAAACAGTCAAGAAATGTGGCTTGTACAGCAATTTTGGTTTGCTGGAATGCTACTATCTCTTTATACCATTTCTTCCTGGTCTCTCACAACTGGGCCTCTCTGGTCAGTCTGGACTTTGTCGTCTGGCATTATTTCAGTCGTACCAATCTAATCAGACGCTCAGGTGGTTCAAAGTTATTGTAGCAATCAATTTTATCCTCTGCCTGATAATCACAGTGGTCAAGTTGTCCTCTACAGACGTACACCGACGTACAGAATTACACTGGACGCAACCAACAAGACAGTGCACAGTGCCGTCCATCTGATGAGAAAAATAGCCATCATGGAAGCTGTCTGCTGGTTGTTGTTTGGTCTGGTCACCTTGGTCAATACTGAAGGCACGTCTGAGCTAGACAGGATTCACGGTAATCTGGTGGTGTTCATGCTACCACTCAACTCGGCCCTCAACCCTTTGTTGTACGTGTGGGCTGTGGTGGCAGAGCAACGGAGGATCACACATGAAGAAAAGCTGTTAACAGTATTCAAAGTGAGACTTGACGAACCCTTAAAAAGTAAATTAAACAAATAAAAAACCAACATACATACATGCATGCTTACATACATAAATGCATACTTACATCTCTACAAACGTGCATACATGCGTGCATAAATTAAACAAATAAAAAAACCTACATAGATGCATGCATGCATACATACATAAATACATACATCTCTATAGACGTGCATACATGCATGCATAAATTAAACACATAAAACCTACATACATACATGCATGCATACATACATAAATACATGCATACATCTCTACAGACGTGCATACATGCATGCATACATATGTGCATAGACGCCAAGCTCTAAGCGCTTTACAATCAACACTCGTTTACACAACGGGCTGCCTACCTGGGTAGTGCCGACTGAAGAGCTGCCAGCTGGCGCTTCATTCAGTCGTTTCCCGTGTCATCCAGTCAGTATCGTTCAATATCGATCACTCATTTTCCTTACTTCCTTCATTTTTTTCCATTTCTCACTCAGGGTGCATGCTATGTGTAACGTGTCATCCATACCAACGGCCAAACTGGCCTACTCTTCCGAATGTTAGTGCTGGGATTATACGTGTGTGCAAGATGTTATGCGTGCTTTCAAACACGGAACCTCGGTTTATAGTCTCATTCGAAGGACTGTATGGGGAATGGAGTCAGAACCAATGTTAACTCCGAGGGAAAAATCCCCCTGTACCGAAACGCCCCGGCGGAGGTTCGAAACCCGCAACCCCAGGATCACCAAGATAGCGAGTCAGGCGCTCTACCAACTGAGCTATTCCGGCTCTACCAACTGAGCTATTCCGGCTCATACATACATGCATAGTTCATACATACATACATACATACATACATACATACATACATAGTTCATACACATTTGCATGCACACACACACACACACACACACACACACACACACACACACACTCTCTCTCTCTCTCTCTCTCTCTCTCTCTCTCTCTCTCTCTCTACACACACACACACACACACACACACACACACACACACACACACACACACACACACACACACACACACACACACACACACACACACATATATATATATATATATATATATATATATATATATATATATATATATATATATATGTATGTATGTATACATACATACATACATACATACATACATACATACATAGAATCAGAATCAGAATCAGAAAACTTTATTATCTCTCGTTACAAGAGAAATTACATTTGTGACCGCTGCCCTAAAAGTTAAGACATACATATTTATAGTTACAAACGTGCCACTGGAAATTCAAATTACTTACAAACAATAAAACATGCGTGTAACACCAAAATGGCAATTTCAATCTTTCTCCTTTTGGTAGTGCAAATAAAGTACACACTCATATACCTGCTAAGGAAGGTCCCAGGCATTCTAATCCCGGAGCAGAGAAGAAAGTTGGGAAATTTCTCTTCACCGGATATCAAATCAAGCAGGGAGAGATGGACATGGACACAGGGAGAATGAGTTGGGAAACAAAAAGAATGGAGGGGGAGGACTGGGGAATAGGGGTGATTAAGGGTGTTGTGGGGCGGGTGTGGATGGGGAATTGGCGACAGGTGCTTATTGTTATGTGGTGAGCGTTTGGAAGTTGGGGAGGTGCGTGTGTGTTTGGTGGGAGCTAGAGTGAGAATATCTCTATTATTGTTTTTTAAGCCCCATGAGAAAGACCTCTTTCAGGCCAAAACATTATGTTTATCTCTCTCTCTCTCTCTCTCTCTCTCTCTCTCTCTCTATATATATATATATATATATATATATATATATATATATATATATATATATATATATATGGTGTGTCTCTATCTGACGCCAAGAGCACAGACACAATCAGCCATGTCTCCCTGATGAGTCCGATCGAGCGGACGAAAGGCCTCGGAGCAGGCGACACATATAGATCTGTCTTCAGGAGGGATTGCAGTAGTTTCCTCATGCAGCTAGTGAAGGGGTTTTTATATTTATGATATACATTTTCCCATTTATTTCATCTTCAATTTTTTTTCCCTCTCAATTTCTAATCTTTGCCAAATCATTACTGTAATGATGGAAGAATTGTTAACCTGCACTTGTTTTCTCCCACTACTTAATTGTTCAGCATTATACTGTTTGGTCAATCAGTGGGTGATTGCATCTCTTACGAGATCCAAGGAAAGGTTGTTCTGCACAATTCTTAGCCGCTGACAATGCTTGGGTTATTGAACAGCAGAGTTGACCACTCAGACTGTTCCGTACCTTTTGATCTCCCTTGCATCCTTAAATGGATCCTCAAGCATAGGCTCAAAGATTGTCCCTTACATTTTATACTGTTTGCGTAATGTTTTTTTAGTTTCAACAACTTTTTTCCTCTCCAAACTTTCGTATTGTTTAATTCTACTACCTTTCGCTGGCTGCTTTTGGGGGTGCTGTTGCATTCTTTTTCGAACCCTTGGTGGTCGGAACACCACAGAATTATGGACTGTGGTGTGTCTCTATCTGACGCCAAGAGCACAGACACAATCAGCCGTGTCTCCCTGATGAGTCCGATCCAGCGGACGAAAGGCCTCAGAGCAGGCGACACATATAGATCTGTCTTCAGGAGGGCTTGCAGTAGTTTCCTCATGCAGCTAGTGAAGGGGTTTTCATATTTATGATATACATTTTCCCATTTATTTCATCTTCAATTTTTTTTCCCTCTCAATTTCTAATCTTTGCCAAATCATTACTGTAATGATGGAAGAATTGTTATATGTGTGTGTGTGGTGTGTGTGTATATATATATATATATATATATATGTTAAAATAGTGTGGTAAAAGGAAGTTTTAAAATCAACAGATCTGTTTTCGAGCGCTGGCTCTCCTCAGGATGGTTTTGGGTCGCCTACTGCCGGTGTTATATGGTCTAATGTCACTGTTTTCACGTGCGGATTGGCTGCACGTGTTGTTCGGTTTTTCAGGTTGTTTACAGTTCAGGGTGCGTTTGCTGACAACGATTTCTATTTGTGCCTGCAGTTGTTTATTATTCTACTTTAGTATATATATATATATATATATATATATATATATATATATATATATATATATATATGCATGCAAATGTATGGATGTATACGTGTGTGTATGTATATGTGAATGTAGATATATATTTATGTCTCTCTGTCGGTCGGTCTGTCTGTATGTACCTATGTACATATCTGTGTGAGTATGTATGTATGTATTATGTATGTATATATGTATGTGTGTATGTATTCACACCAGCCTTTTTCTGGGATAGCAAAATCTCCAATCTCCGAAATACCGGTATCTGACAATCTCCAAAGGGGAGGAAACTCACTAAAATATCATACCTCCTGGTCAGATACCGGTATTTTGAAACCTGATTGTTTCTCCACAGTGACCTCGGAAAGTGGAAACTTGACTCTTCTGCCTTTCCTGCCCCAAGCAGAATGCTATCCCCAGAAAATGGCTTGTGTGCAATACCATAGTATGTCTGTTGAGTTTTCAAAAGAACAACCAAAGGTGCCACCTTAGAAACAAAAGAAAATAATGAAACAGCAAACAAAGCTACATTTTCTAGTGAAAGGTAGTTAATATATACAAATAAACTCTTAAGACACAAGTGCTGAGGGCCAGTTCTTGGAATGAATCGGAAGGGTCTGAATTACAAGAAACTGTTAAATTCCGAGGACAAGTAGCCGAGCACCATTCCAACAACTTTCAGAGCAGCTTGGTGTTGCAATGACTGCAAGAGATATTCAATTATAAACAAAGCTTGCTCTTATGTCTTAGATTAAAGAAATAGGGGGAGACAAGCATTCATATCTGCAGTGGTAGATAATTCCGCCTAACTACCAGCATGTGCTTGAGACATACTATGGGTATTGCACGCCAGCCTTTTTCTGGAATAGCATTTTGCTTGGGCCGGAAAGGCAGAGGAGTCAAGTGAAACATACGTACATACATACATACACATACATACATACATACATACATACATATTAATTACTATAATGCATTAACTTCTCAGATCAACAATTATGCACAGTAGTCCAGATTGTAGGCTCATCGTGGAACTTGGACACTGGTACAGATGAAGACTTTGGAAACAGCCCAGATGTCGTACATGAAAGGCAATCTCAAGATGGTTTTGTTAATATTTTCGGTAAATGTTTTATAAACAGTTAAGTTCTATGTTTCAGTAACCCCCTTGGATGGTTTGATAAGTGGAGATATTGATGGTAGATTTACGTGTTTTCTCAGATGGAGGAAATAGTGTCATTCATTACTTTCTGACCTCTGTTGATTTTGTTCCATTTGTGACATGTTTATCTGTTGTCAGCCATGTGGATTCACATCACATGCCTGTTGAACTTGTATGTTCTGCCCTAGAGCAAAAGCGATGTCAAGCAAACCTTAGTGCGCAGATATTGAAATGGGACCCACAGAAAGTGCACCTACTTTTAGACTGTTTGCCATCAGGGGCCGTAGTTACATGTCGTGGGTAACGGGGAAGTGACCTCCATACCTCGTTGTAAGCTCGAAGGGCCGTTACTTGGGGATCCATACGTCGAAAGTAACCTTTAACCTCGTGTTTAGCAGTGGGTGAGAGGTGGGTAACGTACAACAAGGACAGGGCATGAGTTCGCCCTGGGTTAGGACACGTTCAGTGACCACGAGCTTCACGCAAAGATAAGATTTCGTCATCAAAACATCTTCCATAAGGCCATAAGCATGATGAAGTCACGCTCACACGCACACACATATACACACACTGGCACAAAGTAACAGTGGACACACAAAGGCACGAAGAGACTGATTTAGCCACATAGCTGACAACAGACAGACACTCTCCGAGAAAACATTGAATTTGATTTGCACAGACTGAGACACGGAACTCAGCCCCCTGCTCTACAAGTGTGTCTGTAGCTCCCAAGTTCATCTGCTATGGTAGCTGCTTAGCTCTTGGTGTCTGTGTGTGTGTGTGTGTGTGTGTGTGTAGGCTAAATCAGTCGTCGTGCCTTTGTGTGTCACTATTACTTTGTGCCAGTGTGTGTATATGTGTGTGCGTGTGAGCGTGACTTCATCATGCTTATGGCCTTTTAATAGTTTAATTAAACTTGTTTTAGTTCAGCTGCTTTATCAGTCTTTGTGTGTGTGTGTGTGTGTGTGTGTGTGTGTCAGCGTGTTTTGTGGGCATGCGTGGAAGGTTGGGGGGTTATTCAAGACATGCGCAGAAGGAGGGAATCCCTCTTTTTATCTTACCTTCACCCTTTGCTTTCTGGACACTCGTAGGTAGAAACCGAGACAAAACCCAGAGAAAATGGATACGAAAGTAGATTGTGCTGAACCCACAGGGTTTGTACCCAGGAGGTCATCTTGTTGTAGAGAATAAGTTTACCAACGACATGTAACTACGGCCTCAGATGAAGGGCGCATAGCAATGGCAGAGGTGGCGGAATGTGTAGAAACGAGTGTAGACGACGCGCTGCGAAGATTCGTCGCCGTACTGTTCAAAGCTGGCCAGTGCATGCGGCGCGAAGTGTCTTACGGCGCGCGCTGCACAAGTAAATGGTTCGACGATGAATGTAGGATGCTTAAGTGCCAGCTCGGTAATTTTCTGATTTGTTACAGACGTACACTTGATGATGATGACAAAGCACGGTATAACGAAAAAAGAGCACAGTATCAGTCTGTACTGAATGATAAGAGAAAATCGTGGTGGAAGTTAGAAATGCGTGAATCTTTGCTGCTGAACAGAAATGACAGTAATACGTTTGGTCAGTAGTCAGTCGAGCTCCACCTACACTACGAAATGAAGCTTCAGTTGATATTGAAACGGAAAGAATCATTTTGCTGGAATACTGGAGCAGAACAGTGCAACAGCATCAGATCCAGTTTTTGCACGATGATTATGATGTTCATGTCCCCGAATTGGATGGAAAAAAAAAAAAGGATAAAAATGCATGAAGTCAAACAGACCATAAGGAAACTTAAACCAGGTAAAGCTGCAGGACTACATAAACTTTCGAGCGAATTTTTGAAATCAGCCAAAGACATCGTTTACTCCCATTTTGACCAGAAGATTTAATAATTTGATAAAGGTATCTTCCCAGATGAGTGGAGCCGCTCAGTCATCATTCCTTTGTTACGAAAAGGCGATATAAACAACCCAGAAAACTATCGTGGTCTTTCTCCTTTAAGAACTGTACGTGAAGTATTTACATCACTATTAAATACTCGTCTATATAAATGGACAGAAAGTGAGCACAAAATATATAAGGAACAACCAAGCTTTCGTAAACAGCACTCCACAATAGATAATATTTTTATGCTTGTTTCTATGATTAAAAGATCTTAACACGGGGAAAGCAAAGCAACAAAAAAAAAAATATGTAGCGTTCATAGAATAGATAAAAGCGTTTGACTCAGTAGATGGAGCCAGCTTTTGGCTGGTCTTTGCTTTAAGTTGGAAACGAAAGGGTTTGTGTACAAGTTTTTAAACAACGCATAATTGACTGCTACAAACAAGGGTGGTGAAGTAAACTGTACGAGAGAGAAATATATTCTACTTATCGTTCCTTTAAATCATTGCTGCAACCAGAAAAATACATTTCAGACATTTCAATAATTAGATTTCGTACAGTTTTGTCAAATTCAGATCGGGTATATGCCATATTAGCACTCATAACAGGTATACAACAAAAATCAAACTCTTGTCCTTTTTGTCCAAAAAGACGAACACCATTTCTTGTTTGTATGCCCAGTATATCAGGAAATAGAGAAAAGTATTTGACGAAAGTTTTTAGAAATTCAGACGAAAATGCACATTTGACACTATATCTGCAGAGCGAAAGCAGGTTTATTACACGTTCTGTAGCAAAGTTTGTTATGCTTTAAAAAAAAAAAAGAGAGAAAAAGAAACTGCAAAATCTAGTTCAACTAGGTAATTTTTATGTTTAGTATAAAAAGGGCAAAATGGGGAAACCGCATATAGAATACCTGAAAGCAATTTCCCAGCCGCTTTATCCTATGCAGTTAGGAAACGATATATTTTTGTTTCGTACATTCTTTGTTGTTTGGTCTGTGTGAGTTCTTTTCTCATTTTGTGTCTTTACATGATACACGTACCTCCTTTGCTTTCAGGCCAGTGGCCTTGCAGTAAACTTTTTCAGAGTTCAGAGTTCAGAGTCTCTCTCTCTCT
>JADBJO010009826.1:25000-40000 GCA_016801955.1 Conus betulinus
TCCAGGGATTAATTGAGGCTTCCTTACTGATAATGCCAGCCACAAACCTGGACGTTTCATTGACTGGAACACCATTTGGTCATATATCAAATGGCAAACTTTCAAGTTCTGGGTGAAAAAAGTCTCCAGACCACATAGCCACAAAGCAAATAAGTATGATTGTCTTTATTAGAGACTCGTACAGCGATCATTTTTATAATCATCATCATCATCATCATCATCATCATCATCATCATAGCAATAATAATAATAATAATAATAATAATAACGAATACTTATATAGCGCCTATTCTCGGCTAGAGACCAAGCTCTAAGCGCTTTACAATCCACACTGTTTACACAACGGGCTGCCTACCTAGGTAGTGCCAACTGAAGAGCTGCCAGCTGGCGCTTCATGCAGTCGTTTCCCGTGCCATCCAGTCAATATCGTTCACTCAGTTTCCTTACTTCCTTCATTCTTTCCATTTCTTACGCAGGGTGCAGGGCTGTGCGTAACGTGTCATCCATACCAACGACCAAACTGACCTACTCTTCCGACAGTTGGTGATGGAATTTTACGTGTGTGTAAGATGTTGTGCGTGCGTTCACACACGGAACATCGGTTTATAGTCTCATTCGAAGACTATATGGGAAATGGAGTTAGAACCGATGTTAACTCCGAGGGAAAAATCCCCCTGTACCGAAACGGCCCAGCGGAGATTCGAACCCGTAACCCCAGGATCACCAAGTTACGAGTCTGGCGCTCTACCAACTGACCTATTCAGGCCCTCAATTGAGTCTGAGGAATAAGTAATACAGATTAAGCGTAAAAACAAAGAGGTATAATTTTTTTTTTAAGATATCATGACTGTAGGCGCATTGATATAAGTTTCCATTTTTAATCCATTTGTTTTTATCCGTTGATCTAAAAAGCATGTCTTATTGATCATAGTCCAAAGATTCTTCTACTTTAATAGTATGCTTTATGAACAGTATAAAACATTAGTTTGGTCCACTGAAAAATACATTAACAGGTGTACATAATGCCCTGCTGAAGCTGCGTCTAGAGCTGTGTTCCCAACATCAAAATTAGTCACGAATCAACAGCAGGTGTGTGTGGCCATGCGTGAAGATGGTGCTTGCAAGCACACGCATTTACTATACACTACATCGGGGAGCTGGAATGGAAGTCAGCCGGTGAGCAGGCTTTGCGACCGCGTCTGACGAAATTTGCCAACTGTAAGCGTTATACGCATTGCTGTTGCTTCATCTGTGGCAGAGGTTGACATTAGGTGCCATGCCTTCAGAAACATTAGTTTTCAGGCAGCGATGTGGACTCTTTCTTTTCGTTTTTATGGTATTTATGAAAAAAACGCGCAAATTCAAGATTACCAAGACTGGGACTGACATTGAAAAACAAGACTACCGGTGTCGTGTGTGGTTTCCTCCTCTCGTATTTCTTCTGGGGGAGTTTGCTGTTGTTTCAATGCGGCGACGTCGTCGAATAAATCCAGGACCCCCCGTACCTCCACGAAAACAACACTACTTGGATCCCAGTCGTCACATTCCCCTCGTGCTAGTGCTGGAGACACACCACCGGCTTCTTTCATCCCAGAACCGAGATCAGAGTTCCAACGATGTCATGTCCATGCTCCATCAGCTGAGCATGAAGTTTGATGCGGTGAGGGATGACATCAGAGGCCTCAAAGACGGTTTTGATATGCTTCATGCGGAAATGAAGAGCATGAAGGAAGAATGCACCCGTCTACGAGAGGAAAATGCCGCACTGAAGGAGAGTAACGTCCGCCTGGAGAAGAGGATCGAAGAGATGGAGAGGAAGACCGACGATTTGGAATGCAGGTCGAAGCGAAACAACGTCATCATCCACGGACTTCAGAAAAGCAGAGAAGGAGACGGCAGATGACCTGGAGGCTGCAGTCAGGGAACTCTTCACTGACAGGCTGGAGCTGGCCAAAGACGTTCGATTTGACCGCCTGCATCGCCTGAACCAGAGGCCCAACTCTCCAATAATCGGGGTGCTGTACCTTCTTCAAGGACAACAAGGTGGACATACTCAGGGCAAGAGGGGAAACTAAAAGGTACTAGTATTTTTATTGGAGAAGATTTTTCTTTCAGGGTGAGGGAAGTAAGACGCAAACTGCTGCCACATTTGAAGAAAGCTAGAGCAGAAAACAAAAAGGCGTCTATGGTTTTCGACCATCTTGTAATAGATGGAACTAAATTTTCTGTGGACTCAGAGGGCAACCTGAAAGATATCAAATAGGATATCGGCCGCTCTTTCTTGGGGAGGTTTTTTTTTCAAATTTTTGTTCTGTAAATAGTTTTTCTTCTGCATTTAATTTAGGAGCAACCAAAAAACGGACACCGGTTGCGGAACTATTCGTGAGCGGTGATGTGCCTGACACTGCACGTGCCTGTATGTTGAATGTTCGTGAAGTTGTCAGTGACAGAGAGGACAGTGTGAACAAACAGGGTACAGGCCGTGCAGCCGTGCAAAAAAGTTCAGGAACACATTCTGTGTCAGGTCAGCTTGATTCCGATTGTAACGCACGTGCATTTTCAGTTAAGCGTTTTAAAGTCCTGCAATGGAATGTCAACGGCCTGCTTCCTAAACTAAGACATAAAGATTTCCTTTCTTATGTTCGTTCCTTTGATATAATTTGTCTTGTTGAAACCTTTATAGAAACATTTCAATCAGATTTATTTGTTGATTACATAACTTTTTGTAAACCTGCTATTAAGTTCTCTAAACATGGTCGTTTTTCGGGTGGAGTTGTGTGCCTAATAAAGAGAGTGTATGCCCCGTATGTTCGTTTTGTTGACGTAGACTACAATAATATTATTGTTTTGCACTTAGACAGAGCTGTATTAGGCACCATGAAGGATATGTTGTATATGTGTGTATATATGTTCCGCCTGAAGGGTCACCATTTTATTCTTTTTCTGGATGTAAACAATGGCATTAGTCTTTGGAAGAATGCTTTGCAGATTGTTCTGTTGCATTTCATGATGGTTACTTAGTATTGTCAGGGGATTTCAACAGTCGAACTGCCGATATAAATATAAATGATCTATGCAGTGAAAATTTTGTTAAGTCATTAAAAACAAGTAGTTCGATCAACACAAACAGGAAATCTCAAGACAAAGTGTTGAATAGCTATGGTAAACTTCTGTTGAATTTATGTACTACATTTGATTTACGTATTCTGAATGGTGCATGTAATGGCGACCGCTATGGTTGCTACACATACATCTCAGATTCAGGTAGTAGTAGTTAACGATTACTTTTTAATGTCGAGTGATATAGTTTTGCTATGTTTGAATCTTTCTGTGAACTTAATATTCGTGATATGTTTCATTCAGATCATATGCCACTTGAATTACATTTAACTTTTTCAGGAGAGCATGACAATATGAAAACTCAAGAAGAGAAACAAACATTCAATAGGATAGTCTGGAACAATACTGCATCACCGGTGTTTATTGACTCAATGCAGTCTGAGGAATCTCGTAGAATGTTAGAGTTAGCTGTAAGTTTAATTGATTTTGATATTGACGAAGCTTTGTCTATATTTAACGACTGCATTAAAAGAAGTGCTGAATGCATGAATAGGCAGATCAAAATTGATGATAATGATAAATTAGATGACTGGTATGATCATGAATGTAAGGCAGCAAAGAAAAATTTAAGAAAGCTTTACAGAATATCCCGTCGAACAGGATATTCTGAAGACGGAAAACGCTTTTTGTACTGCACGTAGAGAGTATAAACATTTGTTAAAGCGCAAAAGAGAAGGATTTCCACAAATCGTTTTTAGATGAATTGTTATCTTCGGTGAATGATCAAAAGCAATTTTGGGAAAATGTAAATAAACTTTCATGTAAACGGAAACACGTTAGCAATGATATCACTTTGGACAACTGGTTTGAACACTTCAAAGCTTTACTCGAAAAAGAAAGTGAACCAGACGAGGACGAATTGAATGTTGATGGTAATGATGTTTATTTCAACCGACCAATATCAAAGGAAGAAGTTATTTTAGCAATTAGAAAGATAAAGATGAGAAAAGCTGCTGGGCCGGATGGAGTAATTGGAGAGTTGTTAAAAAATGCAGGTGATTGTGTTGTAGATTTCTTTGTCACATTCTTTAATGCTTTGTTTCAGAAAGGTATATTTCCTGACAGTTGGACAGAAAGTATTGTGCTTCCCTTGTACAAAAAAGGAGATGTCAACAACCCTAACAATTACAGGGGCATTTCATTATGCAATATTAGTAGCAAGATCTATAGTACAGTTATTAATCATCGTTTACAAGAGTGGGTTGAGGAAAATAACATTACTGGAGAATATCAAGCAGGATTCAAAAAGAACTATTCAACTATTGATCATATGTTTACTTTGTTAGCTGTCATACAAAAACAGTTCTCTCTTCAACAGAAAGTTATATATTGCATTCATAGATTTTTGAGAAAGCTTTTGATTCCATTAATAGGAAAATTCTTTGGTCAATTTTTAGTTAAAAATGGTATAAATGGTAATTTATACAATTGCATCAAAAGTATGTATAATAATGTTAAAGTTAAGATACGGTGTGGACATAAACTAACTGATTTCATCATGTGCACCTATGGTGTTAAGCAAGGTGACGTGTGCAGTCCTGTTTTATTTTCTTTGTTTATTAATGAACTTGCCATAGAAAATAATTCAAAATGGTAGGCATGGTGCATGTTTACAACTGCTTATTTTGAGCTCTTTATTTTGTTATTAGCAGATGATATTATACTATTATCAGAAACAGTTATTGGTTTGCAGACACAGTTAAACAGTCTGCAACGCGCAGCTTTTTCACTTGATTTGAAAGTGAATTTAAGCAAAAGCAATATAATTGTGTTTAGAAAAGGTGCTACTTAGCAGCAAGAGAAACTGGACATATGATAATGCTGTTATGCCTGTCGTAAATGCTTATAAATACTTAGGTATACTGTTTTTCAACAAAACTCAGTTTCACACTGGCTTGCAATGACCTGGTTAGTTAAAGCAAAGAAAGCTCTGCTCTGCATTATGAGAAAACTGTATATTTTGAAGAATACTAGTTTAGTTTAGATTATTTGAAGCTATTTGATTCACAGGTTCAACCCATTGCTCTATACGGTGCAGAGCTTTGGGGACTAGATGATGCAGCCCGCCATTATGAAAAAAGTGCACCTCTTTGCATTAAAGAAATTTTTAGGAGTTGAAATGCGAACACCCAATGACTTTGTCTATGAGGGAGACCAATAGATATCCTATCTCTTTGAATTCTGTGTTAAGCTGTATCCGATACTCGTTGAAATTAACAAAAATGAATGATCACAGATTACCTCGGAAAGCCTATATGATGTTATACGACCTAGATGCAAGAGACAAAAGAAATTGGGCTTCAAATGTCCGTTGCAAGTTATATCAATTTGGATATGGCTATGTTTGGATAAACCAAGGCGTGCAGAATGACAGATCATTTCTATGTGAATTTAAAGACAGATTAATTGCATGCAGGTGGCAGGAATGGGACTTTCATGTCAAAAATAGTGATAGATTTACCACGTATCGGACTTTTTGTTCGGTACACGATGTCAAACTTTATTTACGAATGGATTTAGCTAAACACTTGAAGTTGACAATGACCAAATTTAGACTAGGAATTTCAGACATAGCAGAACACCGCTATCATTACAGTAAATATACTGGTATAGATTTGACTTGTCCATTATGCAAAAATGGAAAAGAGGACGAACTTCATTTTGTTTTATGTTGTTGTAAATTATCCAGTCTAAGAGCGCAATATGTACCGACAAAGTTTTCCAAGGATCCCTGTCAGTTTCGGTTAAGCCTGCTAATGGCATCTCAGAATGAAAACATAATAAGAAATTTCTCAATTTACTTATTCAAGGCATTTCAGCTTAGATCAATCATGACTTCGTGACGGAGTAGTCCCCCCCAGTTTTCTTGTGTGTTTTGTATAATTCTCATATTGATGTTGTTATGTTCTCCATACCCCCCTTCATAAGGGGCAAAGGCCTTTATATGAAGTAAACCATCTGAGTTCTGAGTTCTATACACTACATCATGAAGGGTGTTATGTATTTGTCCTTGACTCTTTTGTGTGTTTGTTTGTCATTCAGCAAGACTGTGCAAAAACTACAGAACCTGTTTAAATTGAACTTTGATAAAAAAAAAAAAAAAAAAAAAAGATAGAATGTGTCCCAGATGCAAGCCGTGTGAATTATTTGAGCGGATTCCATATCTGAATCAAGACAAATTGTGGGTGAAGGATCGTTCGGCAAAGTTCATAAGTATGACTTCAGTACATCCACCAGTTATTTACCCCAGAGGGAAAACAAGAACGTTCAGACCTGATAATCGAAGTTTTTGCAAACTTTCTAATCAACGAGGACAAGGTTAAGTTATTATTGATAAGTGATGATAAGTGATGGGGGCCGGAATAGCTCAGTTGGTAGAGCGCCGGACTCGTAATCTTGAGGTTACGGGTTCGAATTTCGGTACAGGGGGATTTTTCCCTTGGAGTTAACATTGGTTCTGACTCCATTCCCTATATAGTCCTTCGAATGAGACTGTAAACCGAGGTTCCGTGTGTGAACGCACACATAACATCTTGCACACACGTAAAATCCCGTCACCAACTTTCGGAAAAGAAGGCCATTTTGGCCGTTGGTATGGATGACATGTTACACACAGCATGCACCTTGCATGAGAGATTGAAAGAATGGAGGAAGTAAGGAAACTGAGTGAACCATATTGAACGATATTGACTGGATGACACGGAAAACGACTGAATGAAGCGCCAGCTGGCAGCTCTTCAGTCGCCACTACTAAGGTAGGCAGCCCGTTGTGTAAACGAGTGTGGATTGTAAAGCGCTTAGAACTTGGTCTCTAGCCGAAATAGGCGCGCTATGTAAGTATTCATTATTATTATTATTATTATGACTTCAGCACATTCCACCGGTTACTTACCCCAGAGGGAAAACAAGAATGTCCAGACCTGATAATCGAAATTTTTCCAAACTTTCTAATCAACGAGGGCAAGGTTAAGTTATTATTGATAAGTGATAATTTTAAACAAAATGATATATTTTCGTAGCGTATTTCTGGCCATACGATAGGCGGTATTTCGCTATCATGTAGGTTCTGATACAAACAAAATGTTCATAAGGAAACAAACACACAAACAAATAAACGAACATACCCTCCTTCAGTCGACATCAACATTTACTTCCAATGTTCGGAAATCAATGTTGATTTTAAAACATTACATCAATCAAAAGATCGGATTCAAAATTCATTTGACGTCCTGCAAAGGTCGACGTCTCCTGAGTATCTTTCTAGCCATTGATGCACATAACACCCTGGGAGAGTGTTTAAAGGAACGCTTAGGTTACTTATAGAATGTTGGCTTTCCGGGTCGTCTTTTAGTTTGTAAACAGTCATTTTTTTTTCATCTTCTGTGTCACCACAGTGGGATTGCACCCACGCCGCTCATTCTGACTCCTCGTCCACAGCCCGGCCCGAGTCGCCAAGCCTCCGGCATTGACAGTCTGCAGGTCGTCATGAAGCAACCCACCAGAGGAGACACTGCACTGCTGCCGAGTCACTTCGGTGGTGTTCAGTGGTGCCTGTTCTGAGCCAGCATACGCAGGACACACTTCCTAAGCCCCCTAGTAACGACAATAATTGCTTACTGGCAGAGCCGGTGCGAGTGAGCTCTCCCCCTGGAGGGCGGCAGCATGCCTGTCCAACGATAATCCCCATCAATTTGCCAATATCAAAATCAAACCGAAGTCATAGAAGTGGGGATTCAATCGAAATTAAGATCGCCGTGAGAGTAGGGCATGAAGGGCCACGGAATTTGAGACAATTCTTTTTTTTTTTATGCAGGTCAATGAGGATAAGGAAGACGAAGATGATGCGACGGATTTCCATTCTGATCCACGACAGCAGGACAACAGGACAGGGCTATACTTTCCGCTTACTGTCACACTATATCCTGGCGTCAGTCAGATCAGAGAAACACACAGTCATTTACAGTGTTGGTTTCGAAATTTGAGTAACACTTTCAGAAACTCATCCATTAAGTAGATGAGACTCGACTGAGTGGTCCCAGTTTTCCCATATGAGACCATGGCAGACTCAGCTTTGGGTAGCAGCCGGTCGAACAGAAAAGTCCCACAAATAAACCGCTCTGAGGTGATCGAACCCAAGACCTCCCATCCTGGAGTCCACGACGCTGACCTCTTCGCTACGACGGTAAGTCAGATTTCAGGACTAAGCCCCCGGGGTTCTGTAGTCGCTGATAAATACCTGACTACAATAGGCGTTGCTGAGGTGCGCAGACACAAGCTTTCCAATGGCCTAGAAGTCATCCCCACACACACACACACACACACACAAAGAGCATGTTTGTAGTTGTTTCTTTTTATGTGGAGCACACGCAAACATGTGTGTGTGTGTGTGTGCGTGCGTGCGTGCGTGCGTGCGTGTGTGTGTGTGTGTGTGTGTGTGTGTGTGTGTGTGTGTGTGTGTGTGTGTGTGTGTGTGTTGTGTTGTGTTCTCTCTCTCTCTCTCTCCTCTCTCTCTCTCTCTCTCTCTCTCTCTCTCTCTCTCTCTCTCTCTCTCTCTCTCTCTCTCTCTCTCTCTCTCTCTGTCCATTGTCTCAAGAACACCACAGTAATAATGCGGACCTTGGGCTGAGAGGTGTCTGTCTGTCTACCGAAGCCAATTTGGAGATGTGGTGAAGGTAATCCAAGGGCTACGTGCGGTCAATGACGTGTCAGCAAAGATCAGATTACTCTTGGTCTGTAATTTGATTCCTAATACACCGGTCTATCAGTCCCTGTCTTTGCGTCTCTGTCTCTCTTTGCATGTCTCTCTCTCTCCCCCCCCCCCCTCCATCCCCCTTCCTCCCTGTCTTTTCTCTGTATGCCATTCTTTTCTTCATCTTCATCTTAATCATCATCATCATCATCATCAGCAGCAGCAGCAGCAGCAGCAGCAGCAGCAGCAGCAGCATCTTCTTCTTCTTCTCTTCTTCTTCTTCTTCTTCTTCTTCTTCTTCTTCTTCTCCTCCTTCCTCCTCCTCCTCCTCCTCCTCCTCCTCCTCCTCCTCTTCTTCTTCTTCTTCTTCTTCTTCTTCTTCCTCCTCTTCTTCTTCTTGTTACTATTAAAATTATAGATCGATTTTATCAGAATGGCGCCTTTAAGAAGTCTCTATATAAATGTCTCAGTCCAGTCAAAGAAACTGTATTAAAAGTATTAAAATGCCATGTGGATAGTGCCATTTTCCCCCATTTATATTCAATAATTGTAGTATCACAAGTCAACGCAAAAAATACCAAATAATTTGCAATGGCGGAAGCAGTGTACGTTGCAAAATAAATCGTGAGACCGTGATCAACATGGCGTCAAAAATACATGTTCGATTCAAGAGTGAAGATAAGATATAAAACGATTTTCTGCTATCTTGCTTCGAAACAAGCAAACAAAAAGAAAAAACCTTCTCTGGTGTTTCCAAAAAAAGCATCCTAATTCATGCATCCTGGCATGTGCCAACCAAGTATTTTGCGAGCTTTCTCTTGAATTCCCATTCTTGTTTCTTACGTCTAGCTTCATGGAATAGCTGACGTGGTACAGTGGCGTGGATCAGTCCACACGCACTCACCCCCTCTGGGAGAAACTGAAACCGGTTCAAGTCTCTTCTGGGAAATAGTCGTCAAAGCTGATCACATGACTGGATGGCTAAACATCGCTTCACGAGCGGAATCAACACATGTTCCCAGCTGAGAACTGTCTGGGGATGGTGGAGAGGAGAGTGAGGGTGAATGGGGAAATGAAGGAAAGGGGTGATGGTCGAAACGTCTTTTCTTTTGTGTCAGAAGGATACACGTTGTCGAACGTCTGCTTGTTGCTTTTCCATTCTATTATTCAGTGATTGCATTGTAATGCATTGGCATTTACTGCAGTGCAGAGGCGTCATCAGTTACAAAACCGGAGCGCCGAAACTCAACCATAATCACAATATGGCATAACATACGCAGAAGTCTATCCTATATAGTTCACTGTTTTGTACATTTGTTGCTTCTTTCTTTCACGATAATGTTGTGGTATTGCGGTGTGATTATAGCATATTTGCTTTCTCGGAGTGCTAATGAAGCATCTGTAATGCAAAATTTGTTTAATCTTTCAGATAATTATTTCGTAATAGGGCTTTTGAGCGAGGAATTTAATCTTCACAATTTGCTAGTCTTTATCCCCTTCACCTTCATTGTAGCGCTCTATGGCAATGGTAAGCGTTTGTTTCCTAAACTACTTTAGCCTTGGTTACTGTCAATTTCCTGACATAATTCTGCAATGCCCTATGAAACAGGCGCGTGAGACATTGCATCAGTTTACAGAGATGTAGCTAGAATTCTTTTATACAGGAAACTTAATAAACACCAACACATAATGTGGGCTATAACGTCAGAGAAAGAGACCATAGCTTGCTGTTCTGCATCTGGGTACTTGTTGGGTGTTGCGAACTCCTTTGTAACATCGTTTCCAATTAAGTTGATGCAATCATGTGTGTCACACACACACACACACACGCACACACGCACGCACGCACGCACGCACGCACACTCACGCACGCACGCACGCACGCGCGCACGCGCGCGCGCGCGCGCGCACGCACACACACACACACACACACACACACACACACACACACACACACACACACACACTCACACACACTGTCAGATTACACCGAAACCTACTCTTTGGTATTCAGCATGTTTAGTGTCTACAGAAAAGACGATTGCGCTTTATGCTGTTTACAGTTATCCTTTTTTTATTTCGAATAAAGTGATATGAATAATTGTGTGCGTGTGTGTCAGATTTCTGCCTGTGACCGTGAGTGTGGCAGATAAAGGGATGAGGGGGAGGGTGGACGCAGATGTTGTTCAAACTCAGTAGAAAGCTGCACTTTTTGGACAGTCTTAACAGTTGTGACCTCTTCTTATCTCAGACCAATCGCCCTCACATGTCTCTGCAAGCCAACATCTATGAAAAGCTTGCAAGGGCAGTCAATGATATCCAAAAGTGCTCTTCCTGGCTGATTACGGAGAACTGTTTTATGTCTTCCATCTGGGAAGAAACTTTTTTTAATGAGATAATAGAGAGAAGAAATGTGCAGGTTTCAACCGGAATGTCTACCGGCGTTTATTCATACATCCATTCATTTATTCATCCATTTATCCAGTCATTTCTTCATTCATCCATTCGTTCATTTATTCTCTCTGTCTGTCTGTCTGTCTGTCTCTCTCTCTCTCTCTCTCTCTCTCTCTCTCTCTCTCTCTCTCTCTCTCTCTCTCTCTCTCTCTCTTACTCATTGTCCTGTCTGTATGACTGTGTGCCTGTCGGTCTGTCTGTCTGTCTGTCTGTCTGTCTGTCTGTCTGTCTCTCTCTCTCTCTCTCTCTCTCTCTCTCTCTCTCTCTCTCTCTCTCTCTCTCTCTCTCGTGCGTGCGGGCGTGCGTGTGCGTGTTCGCTGAATGGATGGTTATGTATCCGTCTGTCTGTTTAGTTATCTGCCTCTTTGTCTGTCTCTGTGCGTATCTGTGTGAATTTGTGTGAGTCCGTCCAGTTGTGTGTATGTATGTATGTGTTTATAGGTGTGTGCAGGCGTATGCAAGTCCGTGCGCTCTCGTGCGTGCGAGAGCATGCGTGCAGGTATGTGTGTGTGTGTGTGTGCGTGTGTGTGTGTGTGTGTGTGTGTGTGTGTGTGTGTGTGTGTGTGTGTGTGTGTGTGTTTGTGTGTGTGTGAATGCATTTTATAATGTCTTTTACCTTTCATGTGTGCATGCTAGCTCGTGTGTGAATCTAGCATCTTCCACAAACTGTCTGATGATTCACCGCATTTTGGGGAAAGGGAAAGCATGGTTTTGACTTTTTTGTCAAATGATTCATTCATTTGTAATTACGAACAAAACAAAACAAAACAAAAAAAATCCCAACAAAACAATAATGGGATGATGCGATAAATTATTTAGATGCAACGTGTGGATACTTTGTGGCTCTTGATTTTTCTAAAGCTTTCGACTCCATATGTAAAAAAAAAAAATCATCTTGCGTGCTTCTAAAATGTTTGGTTTTGGCAATGGCTTTCAGACATGGATATCGGTTTTAGCCAGCAACTGCCAGAGTAGCATTAACCTTGGTGGATGGATTTATGAGGCTTTTGATGTTAATTTTGGAGTTAGGCAAGGCTGCCCATTCTCTTTCCTTGCATCTATTTTGGCAGTAGAGATTTGGCAATAAAGATAAGAAACTAGTTCTCGGATATTATAATACCGAAAAAATACTGTTAACGCTGTATAAAATATAAAGCAATTAGCTGATGACACGCCACTATTTCTTAACAAAATAGAGAGAGGATTTGATGTCTTTAAACATACTTCACTCGTTTGAAAACTTTTCAGGACTTAAACTGAATATGCACAAAACAAAAGCATTACGACTAGGTAAAGGGGGAGAAGAATTTACCGTTTCCCATCGTTGATGAAAATAAAAATCAAGGCATTGTTTTTTTCCAAAACAGAAAAAAAATGGCTAGAAATATTGAAGATAATTGGAAAATTCGAGTTAAAAGAATTCATAAAACAATGGAGTAGAAGGGATGTCAGTATACATGGCAAAATTGTCATAGTTAAATCATATATTGTCAGCCAGTTGACATTTGCTATGCAATACATAGGTATCCCGTAAGTAATTCTTAGTCATATGAACGCATTGTTGTATAGGATTAGTTGCAAAGAAAATTTAACAACAGTAAACCTTTGAAAAGGTGAAAAAAAATGGAATGAGATTATAGTGAAGGAGGACTTAAAATTATCAATATGTGAGAATTTCAAAAATGTCTGTATTTACAATGGGCTGGAATGCTGTTCTGTGCTACTACCGAGAACTAGACCATTATACCCAAATGGCATTTGGGTAAACTTGCTACAGAACGAAATATCTTCAGGACAAACTGCAGATAAAAGCAGCTACAAACAGTGAGTGAATTATAAAACGGCTTTTGGAAAGACGTCATTAACATATGTCTAGCTGATATAAAAGAAAATGAATTGGAGGATGTAAACAGCAAGAACGTTCACAGTCAAATGCTATTTCATAACACTCTAGTACAATATAAGGGAAAGGTTTTGTATTTTCAAAACTGGTTCTAAAGGGATTTGAATGTGTTCAAAACACAGTGCATGCGCGCACATGAAAAGTGACCTCCTGAGTTTAGAAGAAGTTTCAACAGTAATAGGTAGAAAAAAAGGAAATGTAAATTGTGAATACAACGCTCTTTGCAACGCAATTCCAAGACAATAGATGAACTAGATTCAACGTGGCGAAAAGAGTCGTGAATATATCTATGTGCAGTCCTGTATTGCAAGTGAGTTTAATGTAAAACCAAAGAAAATATAGACCTTATCATTGAAAGCGAGTGATGAAATATTATAAAACCCTACGCTTATGAAGTCTGACAAAGAAAATCCAATTTTGTTCTCAACGACAGTTTTTTTGGTTTTTGCAGAGAAAGTTCCGAAAGAAATTCGGTTACATAAACTACAATGGAAAATAAACAATGATATCTATCCTACAAATATCATTCTTCAAAATATGAAAGTAACAGATTCTAATAAATGTGTTTACAGTATTGATGAGATTGATTTCATTTAGCATTTGTTGTGTGTGTTTGTGTGCCCAAATGTAAGTCTATTCTGGAAAAAAAATATGAGTACCTGTATGGCTTGAAATTGGAAACCAGTACAATTATTGCTTTTAGATGTTTTATCTGGTATTTATAAAAGAGAACAGAACGAAAGAATCTGTTGTAGTTAATAATATCATTTTCTTGGGTAAAGTGTATATAAGTATAACGCGGAAAACAAAATACTGTCTTCGCTTCAAATCATTTTTGATCAACAATTAAATATGAAAAGAAAATGCATTATTCAGAAGCAACCATTCTCTAAATGAATCCACTGTGAATGCAATCACATTTGATAATTTCATTATTTGATATTACTATGTGGAAAACGTGTTTTCAATGATGGCATGTACTTAATGAAATGGTTGCTCTCTCTCTCTCTCTCTCTCTCTCTCTCTCTCTCTCTCTCTCTCTCGTTCTCTCTCTCTCTCTCTCTCTCTTCTCTTCTTCTTCTTCTTCTTCCTTCTATCTTTCCTCTCTTCTTCTCTCTCTCAGTGTGTCTGTTGGTCGGCCGGCCCGTCTGTCTGCTAGCCTGTCGATCAGTCTGATCACTAGAAGAGAAGACTGGTACACAAGCTTCTAGTATGTTTATTTTTCATTTGAGACATAGAGAGAGAGAGAGAGAGAGAGAGAGAGAGAGAGAGAGAGAGAGAGAGAGAGAGAGAGAGAGAGACCGTCTCTTCCCCTCTCTTTCTTTCTCTCTCTGTCTCAGCATGAGAGTGACTTTTCTTTAATCTTCTCTGTCTGTCTGTCTGTCTGTCTGTCCCTCTGTCTGTCTGTCTGTCTGTCTCCCTCTCTCTCCTCTCTCTCTCTCTCTCTCTCTCTCTCTGTTGTATGAGAGTGTGTGTGCCCGTTTGTCTGTCTGTCCGTCTGACTTACTGTCTCTTCCTGTCGTATTCTCTCAGTGTTCGTCTGTCGTGCACTGTCTGTTTCTGTCTATCTGTCTGTCTATCTGTCCTCCCCCACCCCCAATCTCTCTGTTTTGTGTTTGGTTTATTTCACAAAAAAGCATTAGTTTTATTTCCTAGTCACTTGAGGTTTCAGGAGGACTTAACCTTTTAAATTAATAACAGAACATTTGTTTCGACAGTTCTAAGTTCGTCTGTCTCATTTGTGCATTTGGCATGCCCTAAGGCCACTTAAAATGAAGCTGTCTTGACCTCCATTTACTTCTTGGTGGTCCAAATTGGTTGTACAGTTGAACAC
>JADBJO010009826.1:47500-70000 GCA_016801955.1 Conus betulinus
CACAACACAACTGCGTTCCCTGCCACAGCTGCTACACTCATCAGCCAGAAGAAAACTGCATGCAGTTCAGATGGAACCAATGTTTGACAGGACGGGAGTACTGCGGGAGTTGCTAAGCAGTTTACTTGACCTGTTCGTCGAAAATTAAATACTGTCACAGCATAGCCTGTAATCTGATGAAACTAGATCTTTTAGGTGATACGATTTTGAAAACAATCCAATGGAAAGTAAGTTATTGGATTCCACCTCATGTCCAGTTCAGTGAGTTTAGGCATGTTTTTTGAAGCCTTTATCTCCAATGTTTTCAATGGCAGAAAAAGATAAGTTTAGCTGTTTTAAATCAGGTGAATACGGATGCATTTCACTACTAAAAATACTGAGAAACGTCCCCGATATGTCCACTTTTCTCAGTGCATAATGAATGTGTTTTTTAACGGCTGATTTGTCGTTTTCCTTATAGGGTTGTTTGCTAAGGATAGAGTTCTCAAGTTAGGTAGTTGATCGAAAATAGTTATATCCAGAGTCTTCAGATAGTTGTTGGTAAGATCCAAAGTTTGCAAGCTGCCAAGCTCCACGCGCGAAATATTACTAATGAAACAGTGTGACAGTCTCAGAAATATGAGATACACAGTGTTTGTGAAATCTCTCAGAGACATTTCTGACCGTGTGACATCCACGTACCGTATACTAAGGAAGGGGTCGAGGACAAAGGGGACATTGCACCAGAAAGAATAACCCAGACACACACAGCCTTTAGGACATGTCTTGTCACACATCAGTTCATCGTCCCTCTTTGGACACTGACCCCAGCCATCACACAGATGATCTTCATGTACACAGACTTTGGATTCTCTACATCGGTAGAGGTAAGGACAAACAACTTTCTGACAGTTTTGTTCGTCTTCACCATAGACACAGTCATTATATCCGTTGCATCGAGTATAGATAGGAAGGCAGTACAGCCACTTGGTTGTGCAGCTGTAATGAGAATCTGAGCAAGGCTCCTCAGCGTTCATCACCTGGTGAGTGAAGTAGCCAGTACCATCTAAGCTGATGTGAAATCTTCCTGCCTGGAATGGAGCCAGAAAAGGAATTCTGGAAGAGAGTCCATAACAACCGACTTCATCAGAATCGTCCAGACAATCTGAATACCCATTGCAACGCTGGACTTGTGAAAAACATTGATCTGTAGAGCACAGGAAACTATTACATGGCAAATGTTGACAGAAAGATTCGTCACTGTTGTCTGGACAGTCCTGTCTAAAGTCACACAGGAAAGTATACGTGATGGTTGTGATGTCATCCCTGCATGCAAACATGACATGTGTGTCTGCATTAGCCGTCTGCTGAAAAAACTTGTAACAGTTCTGCTCGCAACTCATGTATGCAAGTAATTGTAGATGTGAACTCATTGCTGTACCACAGTTTCTTTTGAAACTAGAAAACATAAATGCATGCAACAGTTGTTTATTTTGAAGAACGCATACAGACTGTTTTGTGTTTGTTAACGATGAATTAATCTGATTTAATACACTGGGGAAAGATAATTTTCTGAATGTTGACCGGATGATTTCACATAACAATAGGTCACAAAGTGGCTTTAATCTACTGGAAAAGAACCAATTGCGCGTCGGCCAAAGTTTTACACTCTCAATTCTTCTTGAAAGAACATGTCGAAGCTTGAAAGGATTAACATTATAAATCATCGTGTTGTCAGACCATTTAGAGAATTTGCTATACATAAAATGAACCTTGTCCCAGCCTGAGGAATAACCAAACAACAAGTCTATCTTTTCAAAGAGTCTAAATACATGTCGAGAATCTTCCTGTTCCTCCCTTGTTTTTATTGTCGCCAGCCTTCCACCCATGCTTCTGCATTTGTAAGAACCAGTGACGGCAGACACTGTCCTGTCCAAAGTGATCAGTCTGAAACATTTGTTACGGGAAGCCACCAAACCTGCGCAATCAGGACTGCTGAAGGGACAGTGCTCTGTTTCATCCCGGCCATCTTCACACTCTGGCTTCAGGTTACAATGTAAATGATCCTGGAACGCAGAATAGCTCTTCATAGAGCAGTTATGTAAGCCAGTTAAAAGATGTCGCGGTTTATCATTCTCAGGTAGTACCGAACAATACAGGACAAAACTATAAGATTCTAATTCGTAACGATGTGTTTGAAAATGCTGAATTTGAAGGCGTGGTGTAACGATCATTTCAGGCGATGTGAACTGTGAAATGCGCATATATTGTGCCGTTGAATGGTTTGTATTTGGTTGTTTGTATTTCATTACCAGAGAATCATTAGCAGAATAGCTATGTGCATTAAAGACTGATTGCCTGATACTGACCATAATGCCATGTCCTAACGCACTATTTAGTTCGAACATACACGCTGCTTTGCTTATCATATATGGTCTTATCAAATAACCAGAATGACCAGATATATATTGTACAACAAAATTTGGTCGTTTCAATTTATTAAACATAATCCTAATCGATGGATTGTTGAAATTGCTCACAAAAGTATGGTGTCAGGAGACTGGACAAACATTTCCTCCAGGCTGTGATAGCCGCATTTCACTCTTACCGCGTGATGTATGTTTGTTTCCCAGGTCCTGCCATCACACCAGAAGGCAAGGCGTTGAAGGTGAATGTTGACGTGGAACCCTTTCGAAAACTTCACGTAGATTTTACAATAAGCTGTGGAAACGCCACACATGCCGTACATTATTCCAGAATGTTTCGGAAACGTGGGCATGGACCAACGGGATGAAACATTGACATGCAGGATCGTGACGTTTGTTTCGTTTTGACCAAAGAAAAACTCAATACCTGGACACATGACCTTGAGTATTGTAGTGTCGATGTTGATAGTGTCAACAGTCCATGAATCTACAAACAAAAGAAAAAGATAAGAACACAGCGATTCATAAATGTAAGATTTTTGTAGTCAAATAAAATGTGTAGGCATTAATTGTAATGAATGTGTTTTGTTGTTTTTGCAAACTGGTGTGAAAAATGTATCTTACATTAGGGCACTTTTTGATCCTATGAAAACGAATGGTGGGCCAAAAGTGACTGGGCTGATGGGAGTCTTAGATGCCACACAGTCACTTCATCTTCCATGGTTGACCGTAGAAATTATTTTATTCTACGTAACACCGGCAATCTACAGGAAGCTGACAGTGTTAAATCGTCGAGAGGCAATCATCGGAGGACACTACACTGCTGCCGAGTCATTTCGGTAGTGTTCAGTGGTGCCTGTTCTGATATAACTTTAACAGTACACTACCTTCTCTAATCCCCCTACTGGTGACAATAATTATTTGTCGTGGAGCCAGCGTGAGCGAGCTATCCCTCCGGATGGCGCCACAACGTCGTCTTTCAACAGCTCCATCAATCTGCCGACACCAATACCCTGACGGAGTCAAACCAAGGCCAAAGACGAGAGAGAGGACATCAAAACTGAGGTTACCCTGTGAGCTGAGCGTGAAGGCCAAAGATTTTGAGCCTTTTTTTTAAAATGGTGATCGATGAGAATGAGGATTATGAATATGATGCTATGTGTATCCACTCCAGTCTGACACTGCATGTCAGGCTTGTATTCTACGTTTACTTTCATAATATATCCCAGTATTAACCAGGCCTGAGAGATACAGACATCTGCGATGTTCAGGAAATTTTAGCAACAGTCTCAGAGACGCATCCGTTTAGCAGGGAAAATTGGACTGTGTGGTCCAAGTCTTCCAAAGTGAGCCTATAGCAAACACAACACCGGGCAGGAGTCTGTCGGGCAGGAAAATCCCATATGACCCTGATGGGAATCAAACCCATGGCCTCCCAGCCGGGAGTCCGCCATGCTAACTACTTTGCCATGGCGGCTGGTAACCGTGTCATTGTTGGTAGATGTCAACACAGTGATCGAAACAGGCGATTTTGCAAACCTACAGACGAACCAGGTTTGTCCACGCGGAATGGGAGCCCAAGAGAAAACAATCGGCGGATACAAAACACTAGATGAACAACAGACTCTGAAGTATTCTCTGCCTTTCTTCCGATCATTTATATTGTCTTCTAGTTTCGGTTTCTGTCGTCTGCATGTTAAGGCCAGGTCACAATACTGAGAACAGTGTCAGGGAGACGTCGAACAAGTTGAGCAAATCATACATTTGCCAGCCATATGAAAAAGGTGGCATCAGGATGGTCGACATTTACTCTTTTCTCTCGGCAACTAGAATCAATTGGCTAAAAAAAACCTCAAAATAATAAATCACTTCTCATAATATATTAACGCATACTTGCCCAGAAATTAAGAACTCAGTCAGGTTCGATGGTGAATATGCCGACACAGTAATGAATAGATTTGATGATAAATTTTGGACTGACGTGATTAAACATTACAAGAAACTCTGTTGTAAATGCAAACCAGAGAATGCAGGGCAGCTTTTGGCCGAAAAAAAATTCATTCTATCATAAAATATAACCAGGGACCACAGTCCAATACATCTGAAAGAGTGGATTGACAATGGTATCACAGACATTGGAGACTTGGTGGACACAGTTGGAAAATTTCTTAATTTCAATCAGTTCCAGGCTAGATTTTCTTGGGTGTCCACCAATTTCTTAATGTATGAAGGGATTTTAAGGGCAGTTAAAAGATATAAAAACAAAACAGGACTTAGACATTGAGGACAATAGTAAACACGAAATAACAAAAGTTTGGTCCTTAATTAAACTAGGTTCAAAGGAAGTTAATGTATTTCTGTCAGATCACACCTTAAATCCACCTTGTAAATTAAAATGGGCACAAATTCTATCCAAGTGAAACATTTAACCGGAAAATAATATTCATGCAGCCTTTCAAAACAGCCTGTGACAGCCAGTTAAGATGGTTTTCAGCTAAGAATTTTACATAGACTGCTTCCAACACAGAAATATTTGTTTGTACGTAAGCTTTTGGAATCACCGTTTTGCACTTTCTGTCATGCAGAGGAGGAGACCATATCCCATCTCTTGTGGAACTGTGCTTTTGCACAAGATGTTTGGTTACAACTAGCAAACTGGATCACAAATGCACGTCCACAGTATACGAACGTGCCCTTTTTGGAGTATTTGATTGTGTTCGGGTGCAAATATCGGTCCAGAGTAGACACAATAATGAAATTCATTATATTGCTTTTCTAAATTTCACATTTACAAAAGTAAGCTACAAAATACTACTCCTAACATTAGAACCTTCAAAAAAAAAATCCTTAAAAACAGCTCTTGTGCTGAGAATATAAGCACATAATAAATGGAACCTTAGATAAATTCACAATAACTTGGGTTCCATATATGGCTTTAACTGAAGAATCTGACAGTTCATAAGAGTTCCCCTAGCGGCAAAATAGTATATGACCAAGAACAGTAAGGATGTAAAATATCCAGCATCCTATTTGTCATGCTGATGGTGTCATACTGTATACTTTTCTTTGTGATTTATTGTATTACTCATGAAGTATGATTGTTTCATTCATTGAAATGATTCCAGTGTGTGTTTAGGTGTTTGTATGTAGTGTATAGTGGGTAGGGGATGGAAACAGTCTGTGTTTGGGGAGGGGTGGGGGACATGCCAGTCCCTGATTTATATTTATCATGTCATAGGGCTGGATAACTTGTTGAAACATATACACGAGAAGAGGGTATAGGCTCCAAGCACTTTTGTGAGAGGGGTAGATATGCGACGGTGTAGTTAGAGCAGGAGTGAGTGTCTTTCATGTTTGAAATAAATAGTTGTGAGGTTGCAGTTTCATTTGAGAAATAAGGGCGCATGGAAGGGAAAAAAATTGTCGTTTCGGTGTAGAAAAAAAAAAAATCCTAAAATAAAAAAAAATGAAAAATCCGACCTGCCCTTTTTTTTCAGCCATGCTACGAGAAAACAAACAATACTTTTTTGCCTTTGGTAAGGACTGCGCTGTTCAGCGAAGTAGTATTATTATGCAGCGTCTACTTGTAAAGTACTATTGGGTAAAAAAAAACAAAACAAACAAAAAATGGGGTGGGGAGGTGAGGGGGGGGGGGGGGGGGATAGCAAAGACATCAACACGCTGATAAAATAGAAATGGATGATCACTGTACTTATGTCTTGTTCACACCCAGGTGGCCGCCATGTTGATGAGCTGGACACTGAGCAGCACTTCGCCCTGTCTTCTGGAAAGAACTCGCTGACTGTCACCTTGTCGATTCTTGTAAAACAGATCATTGCTCTCAGAAAGAAAAATCTTCTTGCTGTCTCTTCGAAAATTTCTTTTTGTTGTGTCAGAACTCTTCTAAATTCTGTCGGGTATGATCTTTTCTCTGATGTACTTCTTCTTCAGTTCATCTGCCTTGTCAGCATCGATGTCGTTCAGAGACCAATCTCAAACTGTACCCCGAGAGAACATTGTCGGCAATCTATTCTGCCAATAATTCATCATTCGAACTGTTCAGTTTATACTCGAGCCAGATTATAATGAACCCCTCGTTGCATTTGCCAGATTATAATGAACCCCTCGTTGCATTTGCGTAGCACACTGACTGGATTGTTTGGTAGATCCGCGCATTAGTAGATCTGCACAGCAATATAGGTCTCCATGTCATAGATCTATGTATAAGCTTACTTTATTTCTTTGTAAATGCACAGTTTCTGCAGGGTTTGTCTGGTTTGATTGATTTCTATTTTTTAAACTTCATTTATTTCATGTTTTGGCTTTTTTTCTTATGTATTTAGGGTATGTATGCTTGTATGTCTCTGTGTGTGAGTAGGGATGCTGATATGGTTCTAAAAAAATGGACAGAAGTTCAGACCATAGTCAGTCATCGACCCAGGTTCCCTTTCAAGCATATTTCATAATGGAGATCTATCGACCTGCATCATCCTGCACGCTGCGAAACTGTCAACATAATGATACGGGAGACCTGTTGATGCGGAGATCAGCCAACATGACTGTACCCATCCTGCATGCTACCAGAGCCAGATAGTTTTGCTAGTTTATTTCAGATAGGCATATTTGTCAAAACACATGCAGTTTGCAAACGTTCCAACAATGAAAGTTTACTGCCAAGTCTGATAACTTTTCCCCAAAAGCACACCCTTGTAACAATTAATAAACTATCACTTCGTGTAAAAAAAATGTCTGAAAAATCTTATTGATTACTACATAAAAAATTCTTCGACTCCTTGTTTTCGAGCTTGGTTGCTGAACGTTTTGGCTTGAGCATGGACTGACTCAGCTAATGCCTCGGCCGTGTCGGCGTGTTAGAAGTCCTGCGATACTTTCCAGTCTTTATGCGCTTTTATCGTAACTTCACAGTCCGAAAACGGATGTCGTTTAGCCGACAAACGAAGCTGTGTTCCTTGCAACTTGCCGCAATGACAGGACATTGACCAGAGACCGCAACAGTGGTCATCATCTATTATTCGTTTCTACTTAATACCATAATAACAATCTGCCTTAAACAGTGATAGTTGTAGAAAAAGCAGCAGCGTCAGCAATAAGACAAACAAACAAACAAAAGTCCACACAACAACAAAAGTGATGATGATGATGATGATGATGGTGATGATGATGATGTTGACAGGCGCAGTTCCAAATGAATTTAGCCCAAAGCGCTGTGTACTAACCCAACACGCACGCTCACGTCAATATGTGCATCCACACTAACAATTATAATGACATACTACTACTACTACTACTACTACTACTACTACTACTACTACTACTGATAATAATAATAAATAATTTTGAAATTCATCGACTGAAACAATCTACAAATTAATTAACCAGTGTGTTTTATAAGAATATTAGGATGGATGAATAATTATCAAGATACGTATGTATACTTACAAATCAACTTAGTAGCAACTAAAATTGACACAGGAGTCATTTTTCTACAGGAGTCAATATTCTCCATAACCATGGGAGTCAATATTCTACAGAAGAAGTCAATATTCTCCGTTGAATATTGACTCCAAAACTTGTAGAAAACTGAACGGTTCATTTTTCTCCAGAGAAAAAAAGAACCGGGGAGTCAAATTTCTACGGAGTCAATATTCTCCGTAACACCGGCGCCGGGCCTGCGGCGGGACGGGCCGGACAGATATGGAACAGAATGTGGGACAGAAAACACACACACACACACACACACACACTGTGTCTGATGTAGAGCAGTGTTGATTTTCCCTGGCATCTCCCTTGTCCTCCTCACGTACGCGCTGGGCAGCTTTGCGCGCTGATCGGATCAGCTTCTTCTTCATGGCGCTTTTCAAAGTTTGTCAACTCTCTTGGCACTGTTTTTCTTGTTCTTTGATAGGTGTTGTAGCTGAACGGCTGCCCATGCTTCTGGATCTAGTCAGCCTGATCATATTAATGCAGTTTTGAGGAAATATCAGCAGACCCTTGATCTCAGTGTCTGTGTCCGCCATCTTGTGTTCGTGTAATCAATGGAATGAAAAATATGATTATCATTCTATGTAGTCGTGTGTCAAGCCTGGAAAATCCGATGCATGAACAGAAAAAAAAGATGATCGAAAATATGATTACATCTAGAGTTGTCATGACAACAACAGTTTCGGACGATCAGACTCAAACAGATAATCCTACCTGTCTCGCGTACGCTGAGATCGCAAAATCGATCCCTACTGCCCCACAACATCCCGGAAGACAGAAGAAAACAGAAGACAGAACAAAGAGAAAGAAAAATCAAAAGCAGCAAGAGGGTCTTTCGGTCCGATAGGGCCTTTCTTTGTTGACAAGATGGCAGCCGCGTTTGTTGCTCTGAGAATGCGGAGACGTCGAATGTTGCGAAGAGAACGCATTTTTTCGAGATAGACTGCATCCACTGGACAGATACGATGATGTCGAACTGTACTCGAAATTTAGATTCAGGCGACAAGACATTCTGCAGCTGACAGATTCAATTGCAGAGACAATTGAACTGTCCAACCGGCAAGGCAGCTTGACCCCAGTGTTGCAGGTGAGTTTGGATTGGCAATTGAACACTTTAATTTTCTTGCCTGCATGTGTTGGAAATCGCAATCTTGGAAAGTGGTAGGATAAATGTAATATGATATGCTTGATCTCAGTATGTGTGTGTGAGTCAAGGGAAAGACAGAGACGAATTCATGTGTCATAGTGTGTCACTATGAGAATTAAGTTTTTAAGACAAACTCCACCATAATACTTCAGTTGTAACTTGTATGTGGGACCCCAATCGGGCACTAATACAAAAGCAAACTGCACACAGATCTTTTATGCTCGTGATCACAACTGAGCAATAATTCAAAGGCTTTTTCTATCCGAACATGTGTCACTATTTCACTTTAACTTGTCTTATGATTATGCCCCTCTTCTGCTGCTCACTAAATTAAAAACAGCCATTCTTTGGGTCTGTGAGCAGCATGTCTTATGTGCACATGTATACAACTTGGTACTCATACCGTTTTCATTAAGTCTTAAGACTGTTAGTATAGTTTGTCTGCTGTATTTTTCTGTCTTGGTGTGCATGTGTTACTTTTTCTTTTAGTGTTATTTGTTCACTTACCCATGGCAAAATACATGTCGAATCTGTTCTCTTACCGGGCAGTTACCCCTGTTATTAGTATTGAATGTTTAATGCCATGGGTCAATCTCATTCTCTCATAAGTCCCTCTGTGAGTATGTGCACTTTTATTATTATTTTTAGGCATGTCAGTTTCACCTAAGAATGATGCATTGATAAAAGCACTGCAAGGAAATGCACACACACACACACACACACACACACACACACACACACACACACACACACACACACACACACACACCTCTTCACTAAAAGTAATACTTTCACTTGAGCTTGCAGTTTCTGCGTTTGGTATCCAAATCCCATCCCCCTGCCCTCTCCCATTCAGTGTGTGTGCATATGTGTGTGTGTGTGTGTGTGTGTGTGTGTGTGTGTGTGTGTGTTGTTATTGTCAGTGGTGAAGGTGCTATTTTCATACTCTGTAACTAAAGTGTAAGTGCAGAATTTTTTTCATCCCTGGCTTTGTGAAAGAGAGAGAGAGAGAGAGAGAGAGAGAGAGAGAGAGAGAGAGAGAGAAATTCATGCCGGTGATGTTGGTGCTTCTTCTTTGGTTCTTAAGACTTTTTATTTGTTGAATTTTAAAACTAAAGCATCATGGAATATGCTTTTGTAGGGTACTATTTTCTTGTAGTGATATATGTCTGGGCAGAATATGGGGCAGGAGGGTTATTGTGTAAAGAAACTTAGAAAGGAGTACAACTTCAGTTATAGAAAGGGATGGTAGTGAATGATGGTGCTTGTGTTTGTGAAAGTCTTCTTGCGATTACATCTCAAGTGCATATATTTGAGTCATGAAAATCCATTCCTGTTTGTATTTAACATGTTTAAGGCATTTTTTCCCCGTAACATCATTTCTGTATCACTTGGTAGTATGTATGTGGGGGAAGGGGTGTTAATCATATTATTAATATGAACAAGACGCAATGCAGTTCTCACTTGTGATGTAATTAATAATTATTAATTTGTTGGTAATTATATATAATATAAAGGAAACAAGAAATTATTACTCCATGAAATAATGTCAGCCAAGCACCCATAAACAATCTGGAAAAGTGTGTTGATTACTTTCACTAGTTTCAGTTATTTAAAACCATAATTGCAGGTTCTTCTGACGCTGCGTTTTTATGCCACGGGAACATTCCAAGATGTGTGTGCTGAGCTAATTGGCGTACATCAGAGCACTGCCAGCAGAACCATACAGCGGGTGACCGAGGCTCTTCTGCCTTCACTGCCGCAGTGGATACACCTGCCAAATGCAGAGGAAGCAAGAAGATCCTCTGACAAATTCTTCCAGATGGCTGGGATGCCCAATGTTTTTGGCTGCATTGATGGAACTCATGTCCGCATCCAGTCTCCTGGCGTTGAAGGGAATGAACATGAGTTTGTTAACAGAAGAGGAAAGCACTCAATCAATGTTCAGGTTAGTACTCTGAAGAAGTCTTTGTTTGAAGAAGTATTGTAAATAAGGATGATGATATTCTCACTTTTATATATACTTACTACTTGGTACTAGAGCACCAGTAACTTTGGCTTGTTGTGTGGGAGTAATTGCTCTTGAATGGGGAAGTCTTCAAAACATCTTACCGCATGTTTTTCATTGGGAAGAGATAGATCAGTGATGCATGTTTTTTTTAAATATATCCAATGTAGATCTATAACATGCATCATCTTCATATGTACATACGTTGGGCAAATAGTGTTTGCAAGTTGGGCTCTTCCAAAAGCTTTGTTTTGTTTTTTCTACCCCTGCACCTACCTTGCCCCAGTGCCATCATTTCCTGCCCCTCTCTACTTCATGTTCATTACCTCAGTGCCACCATTTCCTGTCCTCTCTACTTCATGTTCAGTACCTCAGGCCAGTACTTCCATTTATGTTCACTCCCTTTTTTTGGGAAAAAAAATTTCTTTAGACATCTTGAGTCAAATATTGAATGACATTTGCAAAGTGCATGTTTGTTATGAGAAAGTTAGACCTGCTTTGTTATTCACTTTAATGGCTTTGTGAAACATAGTATTTTCATTTGCAATATTTATTTGCAGGTTATATGTGATGCAGACTTATTCTTTATCGATGTGGTTGCCAGGTGGCCGGGCAGTGTACATGATGCACGAATACTCAGGTAAATTATGTATCAAGGTCCTCTTAAGTTCTGTGTATATTGCACAGCAAATAATGTAAGTTCAAAGCAAATGTAATTAAGTATAAAAAACGTAAACATGAAGCAATGAAGATGGAACATGTCAAGGTAATCAGACTTCTCCTGCATACCCATGGAAGTAATATATGAAGAGTGTTATGAGTGTGTGGGAGAGAGAGAGAGAGACAAAGACAGAGAGAGAGAGAGAATGTATGTCATGTGTATTTCATGTATGTGCAAGATTTTTTTTTTTTTTTTTTTTGGCCTGAANTCTACTTCATGTTCATTACCTCAGGCCAGTTTCCTTCCATTTATGTTCACTCCCTTTTTTGGGAAAAAAAATTCTTTAGACATCTTGAGTCAAATATTGAATGACATTTGCAAAGTGTATGTTTGTTATGAGAAAGTTAGACATGCTTTGTTATTCATTTTAATGGCTTTGTGAAAACATAGTATTTTCATTTCGCAATATCTATGTGCAGGTATATGTGATGCAGACTTATTCTTTATCGATGTGGTTGCCAGGTGGCCGGGCAGTGTACATGATGCACGAATACTCAGGTAAATTATGATGTATCAAGGTCCTCTTAAGTTTCTGTGTATATTGCACAGCAAATAATGTAAGTTCAAAGCAAATGTAATTAAGTATAAAAACTGTAAACATGAAGCAATGAAGATGGAACATATCAAGGTAATCAGACTTCTCCTGCATACCCATGGAAGTAATATATGAAGAGTGTAATGAGTGTGTGTGTGTGTGGTGGGAGAGAGAGAGAGACAAAGACAGAGAGAGAGAGAATGTATGTCATGTGTATTTCATGTATGTGCAAGATATCATGTAACAATCCCCTCTGTCATTTCCGTCTGGCAGCCATTTTTTCTGAACACATGGACAGACAAGTCACTCTTCGTTCTTTGTTTGTACTGTCATATATGTTAAATGTGATCTGTTTTTTTGTTATTGTTTTTTTTTTTGTTTTTTTTTTTGCCTGAAGAAACCCAAGAGGTCGAAATTCATTGCGTCTTGTCCTGTGCTGAGTTTGTCAATGTCCTTGGTGGTAACTACCCCCCTCTCTCTTTCTAAATTATGATTGTAGTAATTTCATACTTGCTGTCAAAAGACAAAAGATTGTCCATCTTTTTCTTTTTTTCCCTTTATTTTATTCATATTCAATTTGATATACAGGTAACAAATGAAAATACGATGGATGAAAGTTCAGTTATTTGAAAGAAAAGATATTTCAAAATTATAATGTACAAATATTGAATGAAGAAGGAATTAAAGATGATTTAAAAAAAAAAATATATAAGCATGCTGACACTCAATAGTTGAGCCATCCTGTGGTACATTACAGTCAAGCCTGACAAATGAAAGGATTAATCAACTATGAAGGAGCGGTATTTGATTTACTATTAAGGCAGTGATTCATTGTTACCCTGGGATGCCTTGTGATATTGATTATTCAGTTTGTGCCTTTAAAATGAAAACGTGGGTCCTTACAATTTAATGTAAGTTATGCCATTTACAGGCAGTCTGGTTCCTTTGAGGCCATGGAAGGGAACCATCCACCAGTCAGGGGACATCTCCTTGGGGACAGTGGATACATGCTACGGGACTGGCTGATTACCCCTGTCCTCAATCCTCAAACCCGTGATGAAGAGCGTTTAATGACGTTCACACATCGACACGTTCCACTGTTGAAAGGAGCATTGGTGTTGTCAAGAGGCGGTGGCACTGTCTGCAAGGTGTTTTACGTGTGACACCAGACAGGGCCTGCCAGATAATTACTGTCTGCCTGATCCTTCACAACCGAGCAAGGTGTGTGCATACGTTTGCTTCTCTGAGTTATATTGGTTTATTATCATTACCTACATTAACACGGATGTACATATTAAGCTGTGATATGAAAAAACTCACAACCGAGCAAGGTGTGTGCATACGTTTGCTTCTCAGAGTTATATCAGTTTATTATCATTACCTACATTAACACGGATGTACATATTAAGCTATGATATGAAAAAACTTTTCCCACATTTCATGCACAAAGCTTGCGAGTATAAAGTGATCTTGGCTTATAGTGACACAAGCATTTGAATTTTTTGTTCTTAAAACAAGGGTGGGTGGATCTTGAAATTAAGCAAATTGAAACAAATTACAGACAGAAGTCCTATGGTCAGACATTCAGAAAACTAGAAATGTTCGGGTTTTCAGTATTATCCAGAAATTAAGTGATTTCACCCTTTTTCATTTAGCTTAGAATGGGTGGCAGTTTTTTCCCCTTGTATATACTCAGTTGAAGGAATAATTATCAGATCACCAAAATACTAACTTTATTTTCTGTATTGCACATGTTTGTAAAATACTGTCCTTGTTAGGAGATTCTTCTCACACCCCACCTAAGTGATGGCCTAGCTCAGGCTAATGGGCTGCCCACATTGTTCTTCCAAATATATTGGATGAGACTTTAAACCAAGATCCTGTACATGAATGTAGGCATAAAATATCTAGCATGCATGTTGAATCCCATCCTATGCAGGTGTATATGGACAACATGTATACACATTCTCAGTGTTAGATTGAAAGAACAAACGAGGAAAGGAAAAATGCGTGACCAACGTATGACTGAATAACACAGAAAATGACTGAATGCGCAGGAAAGCAGTTCTTAATCCATCAGCTGTTTATGAGTAGGCAGCCTGTTGTATGGAGTTAGTTGACTGTAAAGGGCTTTAAGATTGGTTTATGACCGACATTTTGCACTATATTAGTATCCTGTGATAATAATAACCACAGCCAATGTTAGAAGTTTTATCATCGGGGGGGGGGGGGGGGGGGGGGGGGGGGGGGGGAATCGTCTGGGAGAAAATTTCTTATTTACTATCTCTGTTTCTGTGTGAATTATGGTTGCTGGGGGATGATCCATCTGCCTTGAGCTCATCCCCCTAAATGCCCATAGCTGCACACTGTCCCCCATCTGCTGCGTGCACAGTTTCCTAACTAATTTTCTTTTATGTCTAAATTGTATGCAGGTTTCTGGCTTTGCCTGATTTCGACTCTGATGAAAGAATCTGACAATGACAACGATGATGATGAACCTCGGTACTGTGGCAATGCAGTAGAAAGAGCAAGAGTTGCTGCTGGCAAGGTAGCCCGCAACAGGCTGATCAACTTCATTGCGCACCAACCCTGATGTAAGTGTGAATGTCTATTACATTACTTGAAAAAGTAGTTGATGTAGAAGTCACTGTTATCATTAAGTGGCACTTCTCGCTAATTGTTATATTGACAAAATGCTTTGGTCCCCTCCCCCCAAAAAAAACATAAACAGGTGCTGGTCCTTTTTTTTTTGCATCTGTTTAAACTACTTATAATGTATGTTACTTGCATGATTTATCTTTTCCCTTAGTTCACTTGGAAGGGGAGGGGAGAGAGGGGGCAGAAATGTGATATTTTTAGTATGCAGCTTTGCATTTTTGGAACTTACATCTGGTTATTGTTCTGTCAAATCTTAATGTTCAGGTATTTCCAATATTGCCTGTGGTTCTTTAAGTATAAAAAGGCAAAAATTCTAAGAGACTTTGTTTTTGTAGCTGAAAGAAAAATGTTTTTTATAAATTAAAGATTGCCCGTTCATCATCAGCTATTTTTGGTGTGTGCATCACATTCATAATTAAGAAAATAAAAAATAATACAAAAAAGCATGTTTTTAGTAATAACATCCCCATTTATTCAATTCTCATGTCCATTATCCAAGTACAAAAAATGTATCATGTTAGACTACAAAACATGCATTTCCTGTTGGAAAAAGGGAAAACATTTAAGTGTCAGTCACCATGCATGGTGCTTGTAGCACCCAATTCACTGGCAACTTTAGCTTCTAGAAGCTTCACTTCTAGCTCAGTTTTTCCTTAGTTCCAGCTCCTTTCTCTTTACATCCATCCAGCTCCTTTTCCCTTTCTGCGAGGCTTTGCAGATTCACCGTTGATTCAAGGATCATAATTTCAAAGTCCATTTTTTTTTGCCGCCTTTTAGAGTCTTCCACTTGATTTTTCAGAAACTCGTCTTGCAATTCATCAGCAGCAGCTGTTTGCTGAAAATCTCCTTTTTGTTCTCTGTTTGCGCAGGTTTTTCCATCTGGAGAGAGACTGGGGTGTTGAAGCAGCATCAGGTAGACTTGGCTCTGGAAAGAGGCAGAACACAAAAGGCAGCATTAGAAACACATTCAAGTATAAGTTTAATATGTGTTAGTGTGAGAGCTGACAAATAGAATACTTGATGTGCATTCTTATTCATAGTCTCTGGATGGAGGCTGGCAGTGGACTAGAATTACTGATGAGTGATGGATACTTCATCTAATTAGTATCTGTGCCTACTGTCCTTCATGTGAGTGTAAATTCAAGCCGGCTGTGTATACAGAAGCGGGACTTGGAAGATAGAGGCGAAAAAAGGTAGGAAGAGATGAGTGCTTAATAAGATGGTTTGTAGTACATATATGAATGTACATTTATATCAAATCGGGTAACTTGCTGCTGTACTATGTTTAACACATCCATTTAACGACTTATTTTGTATCTTTTTTTTTTTTTGGCTCATTGCTCTTAAGTTCCATTGTTGCGTTATGACTCTGTGTCTGTTGATTCAATTGTATTGCACCAGTTTCAGTTCCTTCAGGTTGAGTTTTGACTGTATACATGCAGTTTTTAACACCCTCCCCTCCCCCCATCCCTTCTTTTTTTATACAGGAGAGTCGTCATAACACATTCACATATGTTTTCTTTTATGAAACATTAAGTCCCATGTCATGTTAGTTTTTCTTACCAACACAGATTTTGAAATAGCAATGCTTCAATCATGTATCAGTTTCAACTCCTAACAGTTCAACTGTGATACATGCAGTGTCAATCATGTATCGGTTTCAGTTCCCAAAAAATTCAACTGTGATACATGCAGTTATTTCCATATCATTTTCCCCTTCTGTTTATATTTAACAAGAAAACTCAAATCCCATGGCAGGGTACTTTTCGTACTTACAACGATGCTCCAAAGTTTTACTGAAACTATTTGTATCACTTTCAGTTTCATTTCACTCAGTTTGTGCTGTTCAGTTGCTTGTACATATGCAGATATTTCCATCTGTTTTTTTTTTTCTTGTCTTGACATACAGGCGTGTCATTACCTAAACAGTTAACTTTTTGTTTGTATTTGTTTTGCAATAGCCATCATAATTTTACTGTTCAAAGATTCCTTGTACAGTGTCAATAGTGAGACACAATGTGAGTTCAGTATGTATTCCAGCAACTGTTTTTTTTGTGGTCATGTTTGTTGCAAGTGACTTCATAACAAATAAAATGTGGAGAAAACAATGCTGAGAGACTGTGCTATTTTTTTTTTTTTCCTTTAAGATAAAGGCAGAAAGCATTTTGAGGCAGAAAGGGCTGAATACCATAACAGTGACTGTGAACATGTGACTACTGTTATCTCTTAATAACCTATGTGAAAGCTTAATGATTTTGAATTGCCTATTTCCATGCCATTCAAGAATCCACAAAATAGATGTTAAGGAAAAATGGAGTGGGAATTCTTTGGCTTGTATCCTGTTTTCGTTTAGAATAGTAAAAAACAAAAGTATTTTTCTACTTAAATAACAAAAATCATGCTATCAAAAAAATAATAAGTACACAATACCAACTTGCCCATCTCTTTTTCCCACTTACTTGGTAAAATGTCATTTCTTAACAGAACATTAATTTACAGCTGGTAACTAATGAACATACTAATTCAGATAAATACTTCATTCCCAATACCATGCATTTCTGTAACCAACTCAGGTTCAGTATCGAGTGCTGTTGTATTAGGTAACATACGCTTCCCTGCAGCAGAACATTCATTTATCTTTTCTGTTTCAAATTAAATCTCTCAAAAAACACAATAACTATCACATGAATCTCACTGTAACATGTCATAAGTCCAATGTGTAAGTTGGCTCTTGCCACCAACCCATAAATTACATTGATATTCTCAAATACTATTAAACTTTTTAACTGTTGACAGTTTTGAATAAATGTGCTGGCTGAAGAAGGAAGTATGGACATGTTCTCATGAACCAGGCCATACAACTAATCGCCCTGAGTGGCACATCAGCTTTGAAAAAGGTGTAAAGGGTACACTGATGACAAAAGTTTACACATTGAACAACTGCTATTCGCTCTCAGGAACCTTTAGCCAACCGATTTTACAGTTTGGAGCTATTGACTCTGGGCCCTACTCATGCAACAGCTCGCTTCTGTTTAGTTTGGCATAACATTAACTGATAAAGCACTTACCCTTTCCTCCCACACTATTGTCGATGACCATGGTGTCATTGAACTCAAGGGTCACTGCTGGTGGTGGTGGTTGGGGTCTCGATATTGGTGACAGTGTTGTCCAGTCTTCCCCCACTGCAGTGGCTACACAAAAGGATGGCGATTTGTAAATAACTGTACTTCATGACAACAGAATAAAGTAGTTAACTGGAAGGAATTGGGTGATTTGTTGCTTAATGCCCTGCCGACTGCGCAGAGCTGTATAAGGATGACCCATGCTGTCGACAAAAAACAAAAAAAACTTCATTGAATGTATGTCGACTCTTTCCAAAAATAGACTATGTTTACAGCAAAAACTGCAAGGCCCTGGCAAGGTGTCAATAATGTCCGCCCATTTTTCTCAGCCAGGTTTAGAAAACGGTCAAAAAGGAAATAACAAATATATAGAATTAAAGGGTCAAAGGACCACATACCATTAGCATATCATAGATTTTCCATAATATTGGCACTCGGCTTTCACCTTGCAATTTCCCTACACATACATAGACATGACAGTAAACAGCTATACACATGGCCCACTCAATGGAGGATGACAGAAGACCAATGGAAGGCACAGAAGACAGGGTAGGTGTCACACTGGAAGGAATATCCTGATTTTCATTTTGTTGTCTTAAAATATCTGTAATCAGCAGTAATTTATTTTTAGACAACATTATATTATCAATGTAACTTGAGTAAGTTTTTTTTTTATCTAAGAAAAAGGGCCATGTAATGATTCAACTAATCGCCCTGAGTGGCACAGCAGCTTTGAAAAGGTGTAAAGGGTACATTGTTGACAAAATATTACAGACTGAACATCTGGTATTAGACCATAGGGATCTTCACCCCTTTAGCCAACCGATTTTGGCATAACATTAACTGATAAAGCATTTACCATTTCCTTCCACGCCGAGTCCACTGTTGTTGACCATGACATTTTTCACACACTTCCAGTGTCGCTGCTGCTGCTGCTGCTGGTTGTCTTGATGCCGTTGGCGAATCTTCCCCCACTGCAATGGCTACACAAAAGGATGGCGACTGTAAATAGCTGTACATCATGATGACAGAATAAACACATAGTTAACTGGAAGGAATACCCTGATTTTCTTTTCGTTGCCTTAAAATGGTAACTGTATCAGTTCAGCAATAACTATTTTCAGGCATTAAATTATCAAATTATCTCGAGTAAGTTTTTTGTGTCTAAGAGAAAAGACCCAATCAAAGACATCCCCATCCCCCCCCCCCCCCCCCCCAACCCACCCATACCACCTGGAAAGCCTACGAACAATGAGCCAGAAAACATTTTCAATGACAGCATGCATAACATGCCGTACGAAGAAGACATCAATTATATAACAGAAAAGTATACAACAGAACCAACTATTTTGCACTATCCATTTTTAAATGTCACATAAAATAGCACAGGGTTTCGAATCATGTTTTAAAAATATCAGGATTTTTACAATGCCAACTTCGATTTTGGAAGGCTTCATAGTACCCCCCCCCCCTTCACAAAAAAAAAGAAAAGAGTTTTACCAAACATGAGTCTGTGATAAACTTTCATACAGAGCATTATATTGTGCCCAACAGAAAGCTGTAACTGTTTACGCCAAAGAAGGATTTGAAAACTTTTAGTGATAACCACGTGTTTGCCATCAGGAGTCCAAATAACACCGATCAAGTGCTAATAAATAATGAATTAACTGGAGGACAAGCTAGTCACCAATGTGACTAGATCTAGATCTAGAATAGATCTAGACATCCCACTGTTCCACCACCTCATCCCCATCCCCCAAAAGAAAATTGGAACAGATTTAAACATTGAAAAAACACATACAACTACTACAAGCATATGATATCTGTAATTGGTGGAAATTACAATGAACACAGACACTTACATCTATCATTTTATAACACTCCCCTGAGGAGGGCCTACCGGCTGAAATATTAGAAAAGTGACTGTACTTGTTTTGCTTTTTGCTTGAATGCGGAATTGTACACACACACACACACACACACACACACACACGCGCGCACCACACACACACACACACACACACACACAGAACACGCACGAGATTGGCAAATTTATCTACAGTACTTACGCTGGCTTGTTTTCAGGTGGACTTCTTCCACTTCCATGGCTGGAAAGGACTCGGTTCCTCTCACTGTAAAGGGATTGAAATTATCACAGTTAATTCACACTACATTCCAGAAGTTTCCTGTGAATTGATTTTTAAATTCTTCACAGCTTGATCATTCTATCACACACACTCACACAGTGCAGTTAACCTTTTAATAAAAGTATTATGAAGCGTGGAAATGGGTGGGAAAAGGCTGGGTGTCCAAACATGTTTTATGAAAAAGGCTGAAATGATCAAACTTGAGACATTTTGTACAGGTCAGCGATGGGGGTGTGGGTGCCAGAACGAGTTCTCCACCCAATTTTGACAAAGTGGGGGAGGTTTTTCTCATGGTTGTCATATGGGGGTGGAAGGCGGTGTGGTTCTCAAAATCTCATGAATACAAGTTTTGTACATATTGTTTGTAGGCAGTAATTAACCCCCAACCAATCTCACCAAAACGGTATTCTTTTTCCCGTTCAGTATTAAACTGTGAGCCTATTGGGTCATGGGCAAATCTGTGAATCACTGAAATGTCAGTTAATCGTAGTTCGCATCCTCTCTTATCGGTGTTTTCTACAATATTCTCTAAAGCTGTTGAAACACAGTTATTGTTACAGTGTCAGTAACGTTTAATCTTGAAATTAGTTGCATACAAACGTCTTTCAACTTGCTTACCTTCAATGCCGTTCACCAGAGTAGAGTTGTCCCCTAAAATCGCCACCACGGCATCTTCGTAGGTCGGCGGGGGCATCCCTTTGCCTCCGCCCGTCTTTGTTGCGTCGTTTTTCTTCTGCGTTGTTGCCGGTTTTAAAAGACCCCATTTGTCTTTTAATTCGGTGACCGTCCGACAGGCAACACCGCAGGTATTCACTTTACGGGCAATTTCTTGCCAGATGACTTGCTTTTTTTTGTTTGTCACTTTCGTTGTTAGCGACGAGTTCAAAATATTCTTTTCAACTGCTATTTCCTCAAGGAGTATTTTAACTTCTCTGTCCGAGAAATTCGGTTTTCGAGCTCTCTTTCCGTCGGTCATTTTGCTGCTAAACTGATGAACGCATGCGCAGCGAGGGCGGAAGTTGGGGAATCCCTGCCAAGTTATTCTTAGAGCAGCCCCGGATACCCGATAGTTATTGGAGGCACTGTCGGATGTCCATGCATGCCGAGCTATCGGATGAACTGTCCCACCGACAGATCTCGGTGGGATAGATCATATCGGACCGTTAAAGTATCGGAGGCATCTGCATACCGGCCCAGTTCCCATTTCAAAACACAGAAAAAATAGGACTGACGCAATGAAACAGCAATTTTACACATTAGTGATAAATCGGTTACAACTGTATCCATAGACAATTAGGCAGAGGTGGTAGATGAGGTTTTAACTGCTTGCAGTGGAAAAGTAGTAAATTAGTTATCATTTCACCGCAAAGGCATGTTATATTTTTGCAAAACTTTGTCTTAAAAGCGTTTAGTTTGATCTTATATATTAACGAAATTATGATCCGAGAAAACGGCAAACTACATTGATAAAAAGAATGAAGTGTGTCAAAGTTTAATAGCTGGTTTATGCGTGTATCAAGAGAACATCCCGGATTCTGTTGTTTTTTTTTTCCTAAAATGTTTCCAGCATGCATTTTCTAGAAGACTGTATCCCTCATGGATAGACAATGGGATACTGATAATCTCCGACCCGATAGTATTTTTCGCTCCCCGTTTTGCTGCTCTGTCTACTCTCTCATTAAACTGAATCCCACAATGAGAAGGACCCAACAGAAACTAATTCTTGTACCCCTAATAATCAAGAAATGTATTAGGTGATGAATATCTGTAATCAGATCTTGTCTTACTATAGGTTTACTTTTACTTAACAAAATAAAACTTTGAATCGACACAAAAGAGGACTTGGAATATTGGATTTGAAAAGTCAAGTAGAAAATACAAAGCCATTAGAATGGCAGTTAGTTCTGCTGTAAAAATAGATCTGTTTTTTTCCAAGATAATAATTTTTTCATTTTCAAGGAAGGAATTGTAAACGCAGCACCTGCTTCTTTGGTATCCAAAAGAGACCCATCTGTATAAATTTTAAGATGAAAGGGATACGAATTTTCAATATACTCTTTTACTATTTGGCCTATCAGGTTTTCATTGTCACTTTTTTCATCGACGTATGGCTTATATCAAATGATGCTCTTTTAAGTTCCCATGGCGGGGCGAGATGCGGGAAGTTTAGGTCGATTTATATCGTTGAAGTTAACTTTTGACTCACTGAACAGATCTGAAGTGAAAGTTCCAATAGTTGTGAGTGAAGAAATTGA
>JADBJO010009826.1:75000-79150 GCA_016801955.1 Conus betulinus
TTGTGAGTTGACTTCAACGCGGTGACAGTCCTGATATGGCCCTTTGCGGTCGGCTGGGACTATAAGCAGCATTACCTTTACCATGGCTAAAGCCCTCGCAGGCAAACGCATGCGGTCCATGCCTTTTATGATGCCACTACCGCCATCAACACAACATCCCCATCCATGACCCCCCCAACAACAACATCACCATCAATGACCCCCCCCCCCCCCCCCCCCAACAACAACATCACCATCCCGATCTATGACCGCCCAACAACATCACCATCCATGATCCCCCAACAACATCACCATTCATGACCCCCCAACAACAACATCACCATCCCGATCCATGACCGCCCAACAACATCACCATCCATGATCCCCCAACAACATCGCCATCCATGATGACCCCCCCCCAACAACAACATCACCATCCATGATCCCCCAACAACATCACCATCCATGACCCCCAACAACACCATCACCATCCATAGCCCCCCAACAACAAACAACACCATCACCATCCATAGCCCCCCAACAACACCATCCCATCCATGACCCCCAACAACACCATCCCATCCATGACCCCCAACAACACCATCACCATCCATGACCCCCAACAACACACCATCACTATCCATAGCCCCCCAACAACACCATCACCATCCATGACCCCCAACAACACCATCACCATCCATGACCCCCCAAACAACAACACCATCACCATCCATAGCCCCCCAACAACACCATCACTATCCATAGCCCCCCAACAACACCATCACCATCCATAGCCCCCCAACAACACCATCACCATCCATAGCCCCCCAACAACACCATCACCACCATCCATAGCCCCCCAACAACACCATCACCATCCATAGCCCCCCCCAACAACACCATCACCATCCATAGCCCCCCAACAACACCATCACTATCCATAGCCCCCCAACAACACCATCACTATCCATAGCCCCCCAACAACAACACCATCACCATCCATAGCCCCCCAACAACACCATCACTATCCATAGCCCCCCAACAACACCATCACCATCCATAGCCCCCCAACAACACCATCACCATCCATAGCCCCCCAACAACACCATCACTATCCATAGCCCCCCCAACAACACCATCACTATCCATAGCCCCCCAACAACACCATCACTATCCATAGCCCCCCAACAACACCATCACCATCCATAGCCCCCAACAACACCATCACCATCCATGACCCCCCAACAACAACACCATCACCATCCATGACCCCCAACAACACCATCACCATCCATAGCCCCCCAACACACCATCACCATCCATAGCCCCCCCAACAACAACACCATCACCATCCATGACCCCCCAACAACAACACCATCACCATCCATAGCCCCCCAACAACACCATCACCATCCATGCCCCCCAACAACACCATCACCATCCATAGCCCCCCAACAACACCATCCCCATCCATAGCCCCCAACAACACCATCACCATCCATGACCCCCCCAACAACACCATCACCATCCATACCCCCCCCAACAACAACATCACTATCCATAGCCCCCCAACAACACCATCACCATCCATAGCCCCCCAACAACATCATCACCATCCATAGCCCCCCAACAACACCATCCCCATCCATAGCCCCCCAACAACACCATCACCATCCATATCCCCCCCAACAACACACCATCACCATCCATAGCCCCCCAACAACACCATCACTATCCATAGCCCCCCAACAACACCATCACCATCCATAGCCCCCCCCCCCCCCCCCCCAACACAACACCATCACCATCTATGCCCCCCCCCCCCCCCCCCCCAATAACAACATCACCATCCCCATCCATGACCCCCCCCCCCCCCCCAACAACAACAACATCACCATCACCATCCTAATCCATGACCCTACACGTACCTTGAAGGTGGCGATGAGGTCCTGGGCCTCCACGGAGTTGACGGTCCTGAGGGCCACGATGAGGTACTTGCGGACGGGGTCGGCCACGATGCAGAGCAGGCAGCAGGGCTGGCGCTGGTTGACGGTCAGGAAGTACACGTCCTGCAGGGACTGCCTGCACAGCATGCTCTCCTGGAACAGCGTCGTCCGGCTCACCACCAGACCCGACTCCGACAGCTTGACCTTCACCTTCTGACCTTTCTCAGCCAGGGAGCGCGCCACGATCTGCCGCATGATGTCGTCCGTGACCTTGTCTTCGCGCCACGTGCCGACGTAGTACGCTTTCCTCTCGATGCGCGCCATGGTGCCCACGAGAGTTCTTCAGATTACGAGAAGTTAGGAGATGGGGATGACTGGGGGGGGGGGGGGGGGGATATATCACGTCTGGGTTCTGAGGACCCCGCTTCATGGAGGCAGGTGGACTGGTCAGTGTCGTGACACAGGTATCTCGATGGAAGCGCGGTGATGGTGCGCCTACAGCATTTGTCTCAGCGAATCAGATCCATCGACGGCAAAGCATTGAAAACACACAAGGAATTTTGATGAGTTTACCAATCTGGGTGCTAAGCCTGTTGTGAACGTTGCGTCATGAAATCCACCAAGCTGAGACTGACACTTTGAACGCACCCTAATTCATAATTTGGCTGCGACTTTTATTCCGTCAAATTGGGGTTATATCGCCTGCATGCTTTTTAACTTTAAAGACATCAAGTCCGAATATCAGGGACCCTCTGGAATCAATATAACAAAACTGAAGACAAGCGCTTCGTGTAGAACAACTTCGTCTATAGCTACACAGTATAGACTCAGATTCAGATTCAGATTCAGAAAACTTTATTATCTCTCGTTACAAGAGAAATTACATTTGTGACCGCTGCCCTAAAAGTTAAGACATACATATTTATAGTTTACAAACGTGACACTGGAAATTTAAATTACTTACAAACAATAAAACATGCTACTCCCTACCTACTACTACTCCCTCCTCCCCAGTTTAAGTCTTCCGTCACAGTAGATTTACTGGCTCTACTTTTTTTTTCCACAAAGAGTAGTTTTACCACACACTTTTGTTGAAGTCTGGGAGTCCGTCATCGGATTTCAGCAGTGAAAAAACACATGTGTTCCCTGTTCTTTTCGAAGCAATGTGGACCGGAATTTGAAAACAATCATAAAGCGAGACCAGTTCTACGATGTCTTATTCCAGACGCGAGAGTTCACAGCATACCCGAGTCTCTTGGCTGATCCAGCGGCCCAAAAGACGAACAGGTGATCACTCGGTAAACATGTCGTCTGCTTCAGACCCCGAGTGCCCTACAACTGAAAACCCCCACTCACACACACAAACACACATGTCTGTCGTAGACTGTCGTCTGCTTCTCTCCCACGTACACCGACATTGAAAAGAAATCACACAGCCTCAGACCTCTCACTCCAAATGCCGACGGCACAACAGAACACGCCGGAAAATAAAACTAAAAAAAAAAAATCAATTCACATTTTAAAACGCGCACATTCAACACGCCACCAAACTTCAAGCACGGCCACTCCATGAAATGACGAGAAAAAAATGGAGGCATGCCTTGTTGTCTGTCACCAGCCAGGCAAAGATGAAGGTGGGGGTGGGTGGGTGGAGGGAGGGTGGTGGGACGGGGTGGGAAACTGGTAAAGTTGAAATCAGTGTCGCTCCGTGAGTGGTCGGACCGGTTTAGACCTCGGAGCTGTATGAGGCAGGAATCGCCACAGTGGAAACTGTGTGTTCTGTGAACTCCGACAGCAGAGAGAGAGAGAGAGAGAGAGAGAGAGAGACTCAACTCAACTCCACTCAACTCAAATAGTTTAATTGCAAAGGCCACCGACCTGTCTGCAATGAGGTCAAGAACAAAAGTAGAACCCACACGCGCTCGGCGCATATACTGAAAATTGTGAAAGAAAATATTTGCACGACAAAAGCTTATGTTCATCCCAAAAATTACTCTGGCATTTGTGTGTTAACTGATAGCAGTTCTTCTCTTCGTTTCAGTGCTTTGAAAATGAACATAGCTGCAGAGCGAGTTACAATTGTCTTTTCATTTTGCAGTAAAAGAAGCAATGATACTTGAACATTTCTAGTATGAGGCAACATGTATTAATCTCTTAAATTTTTATAGGATGGACAAACAATCAAAAAACGTATTTCGTCCTCGAATTGATGACAGAATGGACAG